>JAQJVL010000609.1:0-112500 GCA_035578905.1 Stictocephala bisonia | reverse complement strand
AATATCTCTGATAGTAAAAATCTCTTTACTAAATATATTATATGCAACAATTTAACTTAGATTGACCATAGAGTAAAAAAGGTTTGCAATATTCTAAAATAATTGTGTGAGTTATTTTGTAAGTATATTCTAAATTAAATGGATCCGCATAAATAAATCAATTTATTTATATACTGGAGAACTACGTGAAATCAATTTAAATCTAGTACCAAGCTAAGTCGGGTGTGAGCCACTCGACACGACTGGTAAATTTACAAAACACTGATATTCAAGATGTGTATATTTTCTAAATATACGTGGTATAAAGATACACTTCCATGCAAATTTCTTTTCCTTTTTTCGACCGAGTAGAACTACAAGCAGGTTTTCTTCTTAATTGGATATTTGACTTGCAGTATCTTCAATAGAAGTAAAACCTATAGGCTGCCTATTGAAGATACTGAATTGGTATGATAATCTTTGAGGAATATACGAAGTAAGTATTTATTCTTTGGAATATATAAAGTATGTATTATTACAAAGTATGTATATGGGTTCTAACCTGAGGAGCCGGCAGGTTAGAATCCATCTGCCCATCTACGGTAATACCAACATAATTTTGTAAGAACATTTTTTATAACAATGTTAGCTAAACATTTATAACAACAATCACCTTACTAATTTTCTTCATCATTTCACCTATTTTAAAAACCCAACAAATAACATATAATTAAAAAAATAAAAACTTCCACTGAAATTACTATTCTGAAACTAACTAATACATTTTTAATTTGTCTAAAGCTATTTAATTAATTATCTTCTTACAAGTCTACATCTTGTGAAACTACTGATATCGTAACAATCGAATTCGCTTATGAAATGTTAATTTGTACTTTAAAAACATTCTATAAAAATAACTGTAAATGAACATAGTTTAATCTTAAGAAAAAAATGTAATTTATCGTTAAATTGGATTAAAATACTTACTAAAACTGCACCTTAAAAACATTTCTACAGCTTACTAAATCAGTTATAAATAAAAGTCTTTACAATGTTGTGTGTTTTAGGTAGTATAGATTTTGACTATCTAATCAGTACGCATTCTTTGAAAAGATAACTAAGACGTACCCATCCATATTTTTACCATAGTACTTATTTAAACCTGTCTTTTCTTGTAACTAATATATATGACTTTAGTGTTTCTCGATAGATCGGTTTATTTATATAATAAACCTTGGTTCAATGTTACAGTGAACTAAGCCGCATTACTCTATTTACATATTTATTGCTCTTTAAAATTCCTGGAGGATATAGCTCATTACCTTAGTGTGTTTTAGTGGCACTTTAGACAGTATCCCTGTAGGGCTATCTCGTTGTCACATGGTTCTTACCAGGACATATACTTAAATACATATTCATAACTGTCAAAAACTTATTCCCTTATTAGTTTAGTATTTATTGACAAAATAAATAAATAAATAAAAAAATCAAAGATACTGTTTTTAGACGGTAAAAAGTCAAATCAGTCACACTTCTAAACATTTTTAGTTTTCTCCATAATACCAGTTGCTTAGGACTTCCTTAGTTCTTATTATTAGTCCTTCCTAGAATATAAATTTATTTATAATAACATCCCAGTAGTAGTTTTGTGGAGGTAGAAAGGCCTTGGTTAACCATTTATTTATATTTATTTATTACAAATTTATTACATGTAAGACACCGATCGTCAAGATATGGGGGAATATGGATTTCGAATGAGTTTGATGAGTATTGATGAGCGAATTTAGTCATTGACACAAACTAAAGCCGATTATTCCTTAGAAAGTGTAATTAATTAATAGCCTAATGACTTATTAACAGCCGGTGGTTATCAGCTGATCACTTTTAAAATTTTTCATAACTCTGATTGGGATCAAACTGAGAACAATGAAGCTGGGATTTAACAAACTACACTACCGACCAAATACTACCAATCAAACCATATATGGAAGTGAAATATAAAGTTATGTTAATGTCCAATATTCTATGAATTGTTTTAATATGTTTTATATGATACGAGTACAAGGACATTGAAAGTTATACAACACAAATGTATTGCAATAAAAGAACAAAATGTATAAAACTATCGTGACCGATTTCAGTAAACTTCGTTTACATTACCCAAAACAGGGGAATATTTGTACATATATGATACACGTGTGTTGTGTGACGTTCTCTTGTATTTTATTTATATTCATAGTTACGTGATATGCTTAATATTTTATTAATTAATACTAGTCACTATTATATGTTTTTAAAGCAATTGAATATCTCTTTGTAAAAGTGATTCACAGTACAATCCAAGTTTGTTCACGTGAACAGTAAATATCCATGGAGCTTTATGTCCCTGAGCACACAAATACTTAGAGTAAATAGAAATATATAATAGCTGGACTGGTATTTCTATCCACAGTGTAAGTTGTCCAATATTTCTCTCAAAGGATTAAGGTTGTCTGCTAACAGAATAATCCTTACATCATATGAGTCTGAGCTATTGAATTGGTTCTCTTTATACGGCTTTGGATAAAAATAAACCTGCCGTCATGGGTACTAGACAGGTATAGCTTTACTTCTGGTTTTATGTAACAGAAAAGAAAATTCGTGTCATACCTGTTATATTCATAAATATAATATTTATTATGACAATACTTTATGCAATGACTGACCAATTGCTGAAACATTTAATTATTTGGACCTTTTACGTTAATTCACTACCACTACTTTTTCCGTTGCTTTGCTAACAATAATTTTTTATCGCAATTAACGATAGGTTATATTAGGTCAGGTTAGGTTAGGTTTCTACTAAAGTTAATCACAAACCAGTAAATCCAATGATTGTCTTACCGCCAAATGCACTCTCCGTGTGTAAGTTCTTGGAAAGCGATAAGATAAGAACCGCGACATCGGATTCCTAGTGGTTAAGGAATAACACAGTGGAAGTACAAATTATTGGAAAAAAGGCTTTAGAGCAATAGAATATTTCCGGAACAAGTAAACGTCACACAACACAAATTTATTACAATATAAGCATAAAATGCACAAATACACTACAATACAAGCACAAAATGCACAAATATTATGGTGATCGATTTCGGTGAACCACGCTCACCTTCCTCAGACCAGAGGGATTCACAAAAGAATGATTCTTTTGTGAATCATTAATTAATTAATTAATTACATTATTAATTAATTAATTAATCATTAATTAATTACAAAGTAAGACAGTTTAATAAAAATAAAAAGTAAGATATTTATTATAACTGTTATATATATGATGATTCCTACATTATACTTTAATAATGATTAGTTAAAATTATCTGTTGAATAATTAAAATGAAACTGATACTCAAGATGATTTTTTTATGATAGTTAATTATAATCAGCTTTTTTCGTAAAATAATGAAATAAGTGGAGATATGTGTTATTTTTATTGGAAAACTGTCAACAGTTCAATTCACTAAAAGTACTTTAACTGTTCCAGGTCACTACACAGTTGCCTAGGCAACACTTACCACAACAACCAGTCTTCACCAGGGAGAGTACTGTGTTGAGTCTGAAAAATGGATGTGAATTTGGGCCAGTTTAGATACAGCTACATATATGAAAGTATTATTGGTACAAGTACAGTGTCACTTAGGACACTTGAAAAAAGCAAATTAAAAACTGCCTACTCAGTAGTTTTGTTACTAGTTTATGGATTGGAACTAGTTCTATACTTTCACCATCAGTTAACCAGTGAATCAATGGAAGATACATATATCCAACTACTGAGAAACGTTGGGATGATGTTACCAGTCTATTCTTTGTTCAATGCAATTTGGGATTACAAAACCAAAATCTCCGCCACTCTGAATCTCGAAGCTATCGAAAGGAAGCTGGAATCAAACAACGTAAATGTGTCAGGAAAGAAGTTATTCAAGATAATGTCCTTTGGGTTTATGATCCTGCATATCGTATTTCAGGTGTTGTATTTAGTACATAATATGTTAGGTGGAACCACATCATTACCATTTACTAAACATATAACCACTATCCAATATTGTGGCGCACAACTAAGTTTCTTATCAACTCTGATAATGCATGAAACAAAGGTTTTACTTATTCAAAATGCAATAACTAAAGGATTCTCTGAAACAAATGAAAGTGAACTAGAAATAAGTGCCTTAAGATCATCAACATGTCGAGGGCGCCTTCGAGGGCGACGTAAGCGTATGATTATCAGTGCACAAACCGAAGTGGATAGGAAGAGGATGTTTCTAGCAGAACTGCAAGGCTCTTTGGCTCACACTGAAAATGAGATCAACAAAAACGTCCAGGTGAAACTCATATTGTACCGAATTATGATTGAAGTAATTGCTCCAATGACACTTTTGGAATCATATTTTGAAAAGAGCTTTACTACCCTAAGAACCGTCTTCAAGTTTGCTGATATTATTGGTTTTGCCCTTAGCATAACCGTAGTTGAATGGGTTCGCAGAGGAAAAGAAGAGAATTACCACCAGCTGTCAAAATCTTGTGAAGGCTCCAAAAAACTCAAACATCAACTTCTGGCCAACATCCATCGGAGCCGAAGGTCCTTCTCATGTGCCCTGTTTGATTTCAACTACTCCCTTTTATTTGTCATGCTGGAGAACTCTGTTTTTGTCATCACTACCGTGATTGCATTGCGGGGCAACAGCTAGGCACAATGTCTTGGATGTGCATTTGCACATTTTATATTTATCATTGATAAATATTTGAAAAATATAATTAATTAAAATAGTAGAGGAGGTACTTGGTCTGTGCAACTGCGATAAAATTCAGTAAAAGTTATACCTATACTTTTAACTTAATCGCCTCCTAAGGGGATCCACCACCATTTCACCAACATTTTTATCTGTTGCTTTTTCTTCCTATACCTCATTTAATTATTACAATGTATTTAAATAAAATAAATATGGCATCAACAAAAACAATCTATTGTAAGATTTTTGTAAGTTAATTTTTGTTTTTTTGTGGTTGGGAGAGTTAATTTCCAAGTTATGTTTAAAATGTGAATATTTTCTTGGTTATTATGATTTACTTTAAATTTAATGCTATTAGAACCTTACTATTATTTGAAGAACATATATAAAAAAAATTTGTATATAATTTTAATTCTTAACATAGTTAACTGAAAACCATTTAATAAAATACTTATATGATGGTAAACAAGACTAAAATTACCATTAAAATTAGTACATGGGTTTATGTTGAAGTGGTAAAAGTTTCAAGAATTTACCTAAAGAAAGGTGGAAGTTATTTTACTAAATGTATACAAAAACTTGATATTTGTAAAATCACGCAGAAAGTCTGAGAATACACAAATATATACTTTTTACTACTAAAACTCTCTTGTTCTATAAGTAGCGCCTTCTTCTGTTTTCTTATTTTATTTTACTGTAGTTTGTTTGCTCTTTAGTAACTTTTTATATAAGTATTATTTTGAAGCATAACATGGTTTTTTGCTGTATAATAAGCTGAAAAACGTATGAATTGTGGAAAAATCTTTAAATTCATCGTTTATTTGATAGGTAAACATGGTTAAATAAGCACAAAATTCACGAAAACTTTTTCAACAGAATAAGTAATAAGAATATATCATAATACAAAAACAAAAATCATATTTTTGAAAAAATATTTATATATATATGGTGTTAGATCCTTAATAAATCACTTTATGAAATATTTAAAATTTAAAAAAACAGTAAAACGAATTTTCGACACTTTCGTATAACTATTTAGTGTATCCTGGCATTAAACTATATCAAAAAATTTTAAATAAGTCTTAGGTAACTGGAGTAATTTTAATTTCTCGGGAAAAACTTAAAATATACTATTCCAATTTATTAAAATCACAAACTGAACGTGTAGAATTTCAGATGAAAATCTATCTCAAAATTTACAAAAAAGTTATTCATCCTGTCAAAACACTTTCCAAAATTTGACGATTTTAAAAATGTGAAAATTTAAAAATGCCTAGAGTAATATTAACATTTCATCAATAGAACTAAAATTGATCAACAAGTCTAAAAGTATTCCAAAAGTCAAAAAGTAATCCAATCAAATTTGAAGATCTACTTATTGAAAATTACTCTCTTATATCAAAATCTTTTAATGACTACTTCACTTATGCATTTCAGAAATTGGATTCAAATTCGATTTGTTTTAAAAACGCTTGTGGAAAACAGACTTTGAGCAAACATCTGTGTTTTGGTTCTGATGAGGGAGACAAAGGTAGTTGGACATTTGCCATCATTACGTGAAAAATAACAATCACGACGTTATGGTTCTGGTTATGCATTGATTAAATTTTTTTTAACTCTACTGATTTAAATGTGTTAAAAAATACAGGAATTAACTCATACTGATTCCACTTTAATTATTCGATAGAACAAGTCTCATGTTGAGGAGGTCAAAGTAAGTCATTTATAAGACCACTTCAATTCCACTTTAGGTACAAACCTAGATTAATTTGATAGATGGTTCTAACAAGATACGGCTGTTCACTTTAGAAACTGCCGAGTCTGGAGAGACACTCCTTATCTGGAAGGTTAATTCCTAAAGTAATATCATTGTTAGGATTGGACTATCGGTTCTTGTAATTAATGATATGTGATTAAGAAACTTAAGAATGTGATGAAAGTATTATTGAATATATATATATTTTATATAATTTGAGAGTTTTGATAGTATAAATGTTTGATGCCTTATAATCAATATTTTATTTTATAATTTTATCAAAGTAGCAAAGGATTAGTTTTGACTTTTATTAAATCTTAAAAAAATGCTTTTGATGTACTGTGATGACTTCCGGTCATTTTTCTACTCATCACCAAAAACTGTTGTATGCAAATATAATTAATTTATTGAAAATGTTCAATAGCTATTTTAGTCTAAAATTGAATTGTTTGGTAATATATAGTCTTCTTTACCTATCAAGTATTATACATTATTTGTCTTCATTTATGTGTTCAACATTTGTAATAAATCTCCGTAGATTTTTATGAAGCCTTGGACTTAAATAAATGGTAACTCGTCACTTCCAAAGGATGATGGTCCACAAGGAGTTCGACAAAAGTATTAAAACTAGCACAGGTCAAGATGTAGATAATTATATTAAAGGGGTTGCCTAGCACAAGTGAATACCACAAAGAGAACTTAAAAAAGTTGATATAGTACGTAATGGTAGGTGTTGAAAGATTTTCTTAGTTGCAATAAATAATAACAATTTTTAATTTCATTTTTAAAAAACTTCACTTGCAAGTTCACATGGGCCTACAGAACTGTGCGTGAACTTTATTCTACGAGTGAAGTACCGACCGTTGGCTCAGTGGGGATTCGAAACTTAGACAATGCTCTCCGCAGTGCGAAGCCTTAGCCACAGAGCCACCACGCCAAGCAGTAAGACATTGCATTAGTAGCCAACATTTAAGTACACTAAAAAATAAAATAAAATATGCTGCTGCACACATTATTCCTACCGTACAAATGTACAATATGAGGTTATCAATGACATTTCAAACATATCTCTAAACTATTTGGTGAGTAAGAATCACTGCTATTTATTTACATCTTTGAAAATTTGCCATTTTGTACTGCATCAACCATTTTAAGTGCTGTTTGTGGTATTCATAAGTGCTAGAAAACTTCTTTAATGATGTACATATTGACCAAATATTTTTTGTCAAACTCTTAGTGGACATCATTCATTGGAGGTGAAGAGTCACTGACTACTTACAAAAACTATTTTTAAGTCCATTAGGTATTTACAAAGTTGAAATTTCCCAACTTGAGCTAAGAAAAGGATAATAAACTGACTAAAACAGGACTTTCATTGTGTCTTTTTAAAACTTTAAACCAGCGTCATTTTTTGAAGTGGGAATTGTGATTTATGTTTTACAACTATAGACCTTTAATTTGATGTCCTACTTGACCATTGCTTCCATTTACGATGTTCTGATTCTTGCAGGCCATCCCTGTGATATGACAGAACAATGGTAGATAGATCAAAAAGTAGAATAATAGGTGCAGTATAGATGTACCAAGTTTTATTGCTTTATCTGTACCGGGACTCTTCTTCCACACTGTATATTAATTTTTGTTTATGTTGGCTATTTAATGGACGTCTCGCCAAAATACAGTAGTGCTATATTACATATTTGTGTTTTTAATCACCCAAATGCATGGTATCATTTACTTAATTCACACAGTTAATATAATAATTCTGAAATAAGCTGACACTAGCAGCACTTTGTTGTAACCCAGTTATTTTGGAACAAAGTCTTGAGGAGAATATATGCATTAGTTTCTATAATCGGATCTCTTAATACTGACACCACGTCCACTCAGTGGTTGCCATCGAGACTACAAAAGACTTGGGTGTCCATTTGGGTGGTAGGCAGGGTCTAGATGTTGTGTAGGGAAAGACCGAGTTTAATTTGATAGATGGTTCTAACAAGATACTGCTGTTCACTTTAGGTACAGACCGAGTATAATTTGATGGATGGTTCTAACAAGATACAGCTGTCCACATTAGTGACAGACCGAGTTTAGTTTGATAAGTGGTTCTAACAAGATACTGCTGTCCACTTTAGGAACTGAGGAGTTTGGAGAGAAGCTCGTTATCTGAAAGGTTAATTCTTAAAGTAATATCATTGTTAGGATTGAACTATCAGTTCTTGTAATTAATTACATTTGATTAGGAAACTTAAGAATGTGTTGAAAGGTTTATTGTGTGTGTATATATATATATATATATATATATATATATATAAAATAATTTCAGAATAAGAGATCAAATCATATTTTTATTGTTTTTCAGCTCAAATGAGCAATCAACATTGTTAATTTTACATACATATTTTAGTGGTATTCAGATATGAAGCCGTGTATATACAATAAATACAATCAGATAAGTACATAAAGAATATAAAAATAAACATATAAAATTATTTCTAAAATTACATTCTAAAATACTACAAATTTTATTTTGTTATTATTGAGGTCATGTTTAGGTAAAATTTTGCCAAAATATTTATGTAAGAAATATTAAAAAATTAAGTTCTCTATATTACTTTCAAAAAATTCTTCCACTGAGTACAGTGGATTACTTTTCAGCCAGGAGCGAAGTACACATTTAAAACGGTTTTCTGGCACATCAAGTGCTTGTGCAGGTAGTTTATTAAACAATTGAAACCTTAAATATGAGTAGCTATTTTTAATAAGGGACAGTCTTGTCATAGGTACATTGAGAGAATGGCTATTTCTTGTGTAATGGCTGTGAATATGCGATCTTAGACGGTGACTATTTAAGTTTTCTTTCACATACATTAAACAAACAAAAATATATATAGATGGTAATGTAAGGATTTCCAGCTTTGTAAAATGCTCTCTACACGATTCTCTCATATTTAAACCTAAAATGCACCTCACTGCCTTTTTCTGCAATTTGAAAACAGATTTTGCACCTGTTGAATTTCCCCATAGGAGTATGCCGTACTGAATACGTGAATGAAAAAAAGCATAATATGAGTAAATTAACAATTCATTAGTCACGCAAGATTTTAATTTACTGAGTAGAAAAATCACAGAAGACAGTTTTTTACATACAAAGTTAGTGTGCGCATGCCATGAGAGATTTTGATCAATTTCGACCCCTAAAAGCTTTACTGATTTGTTTACCTCCATAGGAATTTTAAGATCGAATATAATGCTTTCCGATTTTGAGTGGTTAATTTTTAATTCATTAATCTGAAACCATGATTCAGCCATTTTAGTCAGAATATTTGTTTTTTCCAATACATATTCTAATTCTTTATTTGTTTCAATGAATGTCGTGTCATCGGCGTAAAGTATTGTTTTACATGGCATATAATCAGAAAAGTCATTTATAAATAATATAAATAGCAAAAGTCCCAATACAGAACCATGAAGGACCCCCATATTTATTTCTAAAAACGTTGACTTCATACCATTAACTAGCACTGACTGTATTATTTTAGTTAAATAAGACCTTAGTAGTTTAAGATAGTTTTCACCTACTCCGTAAAACGATAATTTACTGACCAAAACAGTGAGAGACTGAGAGTGAGAGATAATTTACTGAGAGAGTGATATTATAAATGTTTAATGCCTTACAATCAATATTTTATTTTATAATTATATTAAAGTAGCTATAGTACGTGTACGGGTAGGCGGATAAGTCACAACCACTGTACGCGTATGTCCATTGAACACATAAGACCAAGTCTGCCGGCGCAGAAATTATGTCTCCCGAGTTCGAAGGTTGTTTTCTAAGGAACTAAGAGGCCTACGAAAAATCTCATGAAATATACGGCCAACAAATCAGCTTTCACCTGAAATACCTGTAGAATACCATTACAATACCAATGTGGGTGTTTGGGTGGGTCAATACCAATGTACGTGTAATGATGGGCCAGTGGGTCAATACCAATGTACGCGTAAGGGTGGGCGAGTGGGTCAATACCAATGTTAGTGTAAGGTTGAGTGGGTGGGTCAATACCAATGTAAGTGTAAGGGTGGATATATCAGTCAATACCCATGTACGTGTAAGAGTGGGCGGTTGGGTCAATTCTACTGTACATGTATGGGATCGAGAGAGAGCAAGAGATGAATAGACCATAAGTGCTGTGAGTTGATGTGCCGTCTAGATAAAGGTTGTTAGGTGGATGGTTCTTGAGTACGTACGTTAATTTGATGGATATATTTTGTTCAAGTTCTAAACAACTTATCTTTAGTTTAGTGGTAAAACTTTAGCACTGGTTTAGTATTGAATTTTATTAAAACTTAAAAAATGCTTTTGGTGTATTGTGATGACTTCTGGTCAGTTATCTAGACTCATCACCAAAAACTGTTGTATGCAAATATAATTAATTTATTAAAAATGTTCAACAACTATTTTCGTCTAAAATTGAACTGTTTGATAATATAACATATAATGTATATCCATCGACATATAAAATATATCTAAGATATAATATATATCTATCGAGTATTTATACCTTATTTATCTTCATTTATGTGTTCAACATTTGTAATAAGTTTCCGTAGAGTTTTATAAAGCCTTGGACTTTAATAAATGATAACACGTCACTTCCATGTCAAGTGTCAAAAACCTATTCCCTATTAGTCAAATATTTATTAACAAAATAAATAAATAAATACAAAACAAATAAAAACAAAAAAATTTAAAAAAAATACTATTTTAGTCGGTAATAAGTCAAATCAGTCACGCTTCTAAATATTTTTAATTTTCCCATAACGCCTTTACTTGATAACTATATAATAGGAAGTTAAAAGTTGCTTAGGACTTGCATAGTTCTTATTATTAGTCCTTCCTAATATATAAATTTATTTATAATAATATCCCAGTAGTAGTATGTGGAGGTAGAAAGGCCTTGGTAAACCATTTATTTTTATTTATTTCTAAGACGCCGATCGTCAAGATATGGGGAATATGGATTTCGAAAGAGTGTAATGAGTATTGATGAGCGAATTTAGTCATTGACACAAACTGCAGCCAACTGTTCCTTAGAAAGTGTCAGTAATTAATAGCTCAATGACTAATTAACAGCCAGTGGTTATCAGCTGATCCCTTTTAAAATTTGTTATAACTCTGATTGGGATCAAACTGAGAACAATGAAGTTGGGATTTAACAAACTACGCTACCGACCAAATACTACCAATCAAACCATACATGGAAGTGAAATATAAAGTTAATGTACAATATACTATGAATTGTTTTATTATGTTTTATATAATACGAGTACAATAACATTGAACATTATACAACACAAATGTATTGCAATAAAAGAACAAAATGTATAAAACTATCGTGACCGATTTCAGTAAACTTCGTTTACATTCCCCAAAACAGGGGAATATTTGTACATATTGTAATGAAAGTGTGTTGTGTGACGTTCTCTTGTATCTTATTTCTATTCATAGTTACGTGATATGCTTAATATTTTATTAATTAATACTATTAACTTTTATATGTTTTCAAAACAATAGAATATTCTCTTTGTAAAAGTGATTTACACTACAATACAAGTTTGTTCACGTGAACAGTAAGTATTCATGGAGCTTTATGTCCCTGAGTACACAAATACTTAGAGTAAATAGAAATATATAATAGCTGGACTGGTATTTCCATCCACAGTATAAGTTGTCCAATATTTCTCTCAAAGGATTAAGGTTGTCTGCTAACAGAATAATCCCTATATCATATGAGTCTGAGCTATTGAATTGGTTCTCTTTGTGGGGCTTTGATAAAAATAAACCTGCCGTTATGTGTACTAGACAGGTATAGCTTTACTTCTGGTTTTATGTAACAGAAAATAAAATTCGTGTCATACCTGTTATATTCATAAATATAATATTTATTATGACAATCCTTTATGCAATGACTGACCAATTGCTGAAACATTTAATTATTTGGACCTTTTACGTTAATTCACTACCACTACTTTTTCCGTTACTTTGCTAACAATAATTTTTTATCGCAATTAACGATAGGTTATATTAGGTCAGGTTAGGTTAGGTTTCTACTAAAGTTAATCACAAGCCAGTAAATCCAATGATTGACTTACCGCCAAATGCGCTCTCCGTGTGTAAGTTCTTGGAAAGCGATAAGATAAGAACTGCGATATCGGATTCCTAGCGGTTAAGGAATAACACAGTGGAAGTACAAATTATTGGGGAATAGGCTTTAGAGCAATAGAATATTTATCAAGTGGTACTGAATTAACGGAGGCAAAAAAGTAGTGGTAGTCAATTAACAGAAAATATCTAATGATTTTTATATATATTTGTACATTTATGTCAAGTGAAAAAAAACACGATCTTTCAGATATAAATTCTAAATGTTTTTGTTGTGTCTGTCTATATATTTAAGTATTTTAAAGACAATTTTATAATATGAGAATTATTGAGGTTATAAAGCTCAAACTTGGTAATTTACGTTACCATTATTATGCATTTCTACCGGCGATGATAATTTTAAGCAGTTTTAAAATGGCAATCCTTTAAATATTTAAAACATTTAATACTAAACAAATTGTAATCATACACAACATTAATTGACAATCGAAAAAAACATAAACAATCTATCCGAAATCCAACTAATTCTGGTTTGTCAAAAACCAATCATAAAAATAATGGAGGAACACAACTTTAATCATTATAAGGTGTACCATGCTTTAGTCATGGAGTTTATCACCCCAGGCACTCCCATAAAATATTAAAACAGTGCTTTTTATTCAGTTGCTTGATTAAAAACTAATTAAATATAAGTGAATAAAGGAATAAACGTAATACCCGAAAAGAGTGTATTTTATATAAAAAAAATAAGTATGACTAAAGTAAAACAATTTAAAAATATGATAGGCTAACTATAAAAAGGTTTTCAAAATGATATTTTAAATATTTAACTTTCAAACAGCAGTGTCCAAATGATGATTAAAAGCAAACATATAACAGGAAATATAAACACATCTCCAATCCAATAATCCCATACATGGACCTGGTGTGAGTTCTAAAAGCCGCAAGCTGTCTAAAAGCTTTCATTAAACCATTTTAAATATCCTCGTTTTCTACAATAAATCCAATTCCGTGGCTAAATGAATTGTTTCATTTTATAATACTTAAACAAAGAAAATTATAATGTCCATGATATGGGTAAACTAAATATATTGTTGATAAAATTTATATAAATGGCAACAGTTAGATAAATCAATGAACGAAATAATTGTTACATTATTATATTTATTATATGCATATAATAATAATTAAATTATAACGCGTCTGCAGTAAGTATAATGTATAATGTATACTAATATAATCACTTATAAAGGCAATTGTTTAAAAATACGTTACACCGTTTGTAATTAAGATTTAGGTTGATTGGAGGAATTGATTAAAATTAATTTAATCTACAAATATTTTAGTTGCAGGAAAAGAAATATTTCATAATAAGCTACCGTATTTTAAATAAAAACAAAATATATTTTTAATGAATTTATCATGCATTTATGTCCCCATCGAACCACTAAAAACATCCTGTGATAAGAGTAAGCTATAAAATACATAATTAATAAATGAGTACAACTATATCATTATAAACCTGCTTAGACATTTATTTGTTTATTTAAGTTTAACTTAAAGCAATCTCAACAAGCATTAACAGTATATTTAAATAGAACATATCTGTTTGAATTGATATAGTTTTATAAATTTTAAATAACATTATATTTTAAAGGTGATAGAAAACAGTTAAGGATGATAATTAATAAACGACAGTTATTTTATAATAATGATGAAATAAATACAATTATATCATATATTATTTATAAAGTAAGAAGATGGCCATTTCGTAAATCAAAGTACCCGCCCATTCATGTTTAATGGTCATGAGTACACATATATTTCTTATTTAAAACAATTAAATTGTTGTAAGATATAAAACATGCTTTCATCCAACAGTAATGTTTTAATTTTCTTTTAATATTACATTTTTATAGTTATCACTTAATCTATTTCAAAAGCGTTCATTTTATTTGTTTTTATCTAGCAGTTGATAGTGTCAAATAAATAAATTAAGTCAATTACATTATCATTGACACTTTAAGGGCCTGGGGTGAAGCCCTTGAGCTGGAAGTGAATGAAACCATGCCAGAAACCTTACTGTGAGTGAACTCTACAATTTCCTAAAGTTTCTTGGTGATCCGATGAATGCATCAAGGACAAACACATATAAATTCGTACGTGATAACATATGGATAAAGTTAATTCAATAAATACAAATATTTAACATTGTAATCAACATCTATATGTGAGCTGTAACATATAAATAAAAAGAAAATTACATATTGGTATATATTTACGTATTAATTTTAAATCGAAAATAATATCAATTTACAATATATAACTAAAATAACAACAAAGAAAACGCATTCCTTAACTATAATCCACTTAGTCTTTTTAGGTAAACGGTTAATTCATGTTAATTGTGTAGGTAGATTGTTGATGTTAATTGTGTTGATAAATATTGACACCTTGTTGAATTTCGCATTGAAATTTATATTATATTAATTAATTGGTCGGTAGCTTATTTGGTCAAATATCAACTTCATGAGTTAAAGTTTCTTAGTTCGATCCCAATCAGAGTCGTAACACATTTTGAAAGGGATCAGCTGATAGCCAGCGGCTGTTCATATGTCATTAGGCATTAATTAATGACACTTTCTTAGTTTGTAACAATGACTACATTCGCTCGTCACACTCATTCAAAATCCTTATTTGCCAATATCTTAGTGATCGGCGTCTTAGGAGTAAATACAAATAAATACAATTTTTCCATGCATTTGAAATACTATTTATGCTCGGTATTTCCTTGAAATAACTAACTACACTGGCCACTAAAAACAATTATAGGCTTCCATTTGATACTTAGTACACTTCAATCTAGTTAGAGACTCATAATTAGTATTTTTAATAATTATCTTTACATAGTAAGTCGGTGTAAAGAAATCTAAAATATTCCAATTTATTTAATCAATTTGGGAGCTGAAGTACACAAGCAATTTGTTCTCTAAATTGAGCTGTCAAGCGTACATAATGAGCTTTTAGCGAGATGAAATATAAATGCAAAGATTGCACGAAATGTAATGGATAATGTTTATCACCAATTATCTTTAGTTACGGTATGTAATGTTGATATGTGAAAACATACAAAGTGGTTCTACAAGTTAAGTGAAGCAAATTGCTTTGAGTAGCTAATGAACAAAACTTTAGCTCTTAAACAAACGGAAAATCTACTTTCAATGTAACAGTAAAACATTTGTTATTTTGTTGAGTATTTGCTTAGGAATGTAAGTATTAGAGTAAAGTTATTTCAGAGTTAATTAAAACTTTCAACTCAACTTACAGTTCTAACGATGGATACATAATTTAAAATGTATTTACGAAATAAAGAGAACCTGTAGAATTACATATTGGCAAGTCAATTCTATCCAAAACGGTAGCTTACTCAGGGTTGAATATTAAACTGAACAAGAAACTTTACTATTATTAGTTTATATTAAGACACCAATAGTCATGATATGAGAAATACAGGTGGCCTATGGTAATTATAATAGGTCATAGTCATATAAATATTGTTACATTTGTGTATTAGAGAAGATGTGTTACAAACTTGTAATTCGTCATAGTTAATTATATATTTATAGCCTAAAACAAAAAAAAATTAATATCTTCAAAATATCTTATGTGAGCATAATCATATAGCATAATCATATATAATCATAATATAGCATAATCATATATAGCATAATCACAATATTTTAATTTTTTTCTCTTTTAAGTATGAAAATAGAAAAAGAGACTCGTCTATAGTAAACATTAACAATAAATAAATAAATAAATAACAAATGATCTCCTGTCACAAAGCTAAATCCAGCCCATCAAGCCATTTAAGACCTGCCTCACTGATTCTATTTATGCTGGCTAATCCCTTCGTAAAACAGCGCAACAGGCATTCTGAAACTATGTGATCCATTGTTTGGACAGCCATAGGTAAGCCTATAATTGTCCTATCCTTCAAAAAGAAGCCTATAATTGTTTTTAGTGGCCTGTGTAGTTAGTATTACATATCAAGGAAATACCGAGCATAAATAGTATTTCAAATGCACTAAAACATTTGCTGACATCGTCTTGCAAATTCGTTCCAAGCGGAGTAGTAGCTTCAGTCAACGAGAAACTGCCTGAACTTTCGATGGAGCTGGTTGGCATTCTCCAAGCTTTGACTCTCCTGTGGTATTTTACTATACATTTGAATACCACTGCATATTGGTACACGATTTTGAACCGTGTTTTTAGATAAAACAGTTTCCTGGACTTTGGTCACTTTCATCCCATTGATGTACCGATCAGTATAATAAACAAAATTTAATTTTGATATTCACGAAGACTAATCTTACTTACTATCCGAACCAATTAGTGTTGGTTAATACTTTCAGTTTAATTAATGGTACCAATTTAACCAGTACAACAATTTAACAGTACCAACTTAATAGAGCCATAAGAGCTATTAGTGGCAACTCCACTACTTTGTCTCTCGCTGTGCAATATAGCTCCTTCAGAAATAAGATGTCAGGAGGCAATACGTAAAGAATTCAAAAAGATCTTGAATACCCCACAACTCCCTATTACCCAGGATCTCCCACATCAGAACGGTCGCTTAAAATCTCGAAACCCACCTCTACGTACTGATTTCCATTTAAGCAGATCAAATTTCTCGTCCAGTACTAGCTTGACCATAGCGTGGAACAGATTTGATGGAACGAAATAAGTTCCTTATTAACGATCCATCAATACCTGTAGGTGGGATGAACCCCCATCGTAGAGAGTGGACATTATTGAATCGGTTCCAAACTGGCGTGAGCAGATGTAACTACTGGACATATAAATGGGGATTGATCAGTCATGTGATTGCGGGGAGTCTATCCAAACAATGGATCACATAGTTTCAGAATGCCTCTTACACTGTTTACGGAGGGATCAGCTAGCTAGCATAAATAGAATCAGTGAAGCAGGTCTTAAATGGCTTGATGGGCTGGATTTAGTTTTGTGACAGGATATAATTTGTTATTTATTTTTAAGTTATATTATAGTGTAATTACTTTTGGACTTCTTGTCCAAATATAAAACTCAGCTTTTACATAATTTTAAATAAAAAAAATAAAAAACTATAAAATAAAATAATGGTAGCTGACAAAAAACCATATGATATAAAACTCAGCTTTTACATAATTTTAAATAAAAAAATAAAAAACTATAAAATAAAATAATGGTAGCTGACAAAAAACCATATGATACACATGGTTTGTTGTAACAACCCTTGCTAACAAACTTTGTTTCCGATTCTGTCGCTTTCTAGACGTCTCACGGGCCATTCTGATGATTTTCCATGACCAGCTTGACATTCTAAACAAGTAAGTATGGTTAAGATTTCACTAGAAAAATTCAGATTTTCAACGAAAAAGTGCTAAAGAGGGGACCGTTGGAAGATTTGAAGTTTTTTGAAAAAAATCCAACCACGCAAATCTTGACGTATGACAAATACCAATGTACGTGTATGGGCGGGCGGGTGGTTTAATACCAATGATTGTGTGTGGGTGGGCGGGTGGGTCAGTAACACTGTTCGTTCCAACATTACCAACGATTACGTCATGCATTAAACCTACACCCATCTGTAGGTATACATATATATAGTGTTGATTTGATTTTAAATTAGTCTTTTGAGTGGTTTGGGTATACACTATAATAAGTAGATGCGTATAATGTAGTGTTGCACAAAATCCACTCATTCGTTATAACTGAAATATAAAAATATTCAATCAGATTTATCCGATAAATAGAGCGACAACTGAACACGCACTGAGCATGTTTTTTCTGCACGTTACGAAATTTAATATAGTGAGTCTCTGAGAATATATTCTAGAAAATGTACAAGGTTGTCTTTTTACATACATATGATACCCATTAGTGTATGAGAACATTCTTCAATCCATAATGGCTATCATGTTAACCTAGTTTATTTACTTAATTATATGTATGAGCATTAATTAAAAATCAACTAAAAAATTCTTTGAAAAGTTTAATATTTGAAAAATCTTATGTAGATGAAACTATTTGCAGCATTTAAAATGTTTCTGTGAAGGATTAACATACCTGGCACTTCTTTGTGACCTGTGAAGCCTTTTAGAGGTAAAGCCTTGATACTTGCAAAGGATGCATTGTAATATAAAATCAAATACCAGTGTTCTCACACTACAATTCATACGGTATTTGAAATCTTGTTGGAAGATTTCAGAGAAAGTTTTTGTGAATTGATAATATATATTTTAACATACTTAAATTATTTTGTTCTGTATGAACGTATTTTTAATTTCTGTCTGTGGATTAGCAAAACAAACAGAAGGACAATTTTGCATAAATAGTAAGCTTATTGGAATGTATTAGGAAAAAACATTTTTGAAAAATTTCTATAAATAATTCAAAGTAACAGCTGTTTAATGTTTTTTAAAAATCTACTGTGCCATATATTTAAATTAAATTAAATATTGCATGACTTAGATATTTTCTTTGGAACTAGCTTAGACTCTACTCTATCATTAGTTTGATATAAATAAGTTATAATATAAACCCTTAGTAGGATGAAGGTAACTTACCCCCAATAACAATGTAAAATGTTGCCATAGTAAGTTTTTACTCCGTATTGGCCAATTAACTGGAACACAAGTGCTTACTTCAAGTTTAAGTGTGTGATTTGTTGGAGTTCCTTTAAATTGAATCATGAACTGATAAGGATACCGGATGAATCATAACCGTTATTGGACATTTTTCTTCTTGTGTTTCAACCCCGAAGTTGGTTGCCAGCAGCTTTCGATTCATTCTTCTTCCCCGCATTCTTTTTTGCTGGTGATATATCTTACATTCCATATCTTTGGTAAACTGACTGATGTAGTTGAGCCATTGTGATTTTTAAATCAAAATTTCTGTCTATTGTTCTTGTCAATAGCAAATCATGTCGCAGTACATGTCCAACAAACGTAGTTCTCTGTTTTTGTATAGCTCTCATTAACTGTCTACGTTCTTAAGCTCCCTCAAAATCTGCCTGATTAATTTTCCTTTTCCATCCAGCTCACTCTTAACACCAGATTACAATGCCAACAGCCTCTTCTTAACAATCTCTCCTATAGTCCAAGATTCACTATAATTAAATACTACATTCCAAACGTAAGTTTTCAGTAATTGTTTCCTGACATTTAATAATATTTCCCAATTTTAAATTAATTTGTTCTCCTTGATCCCTACCACACAAAATTCCCTAGTCTTTATTTTGTTTATTTTCATTCAATAATCCTGAATTATTACGCTTTCCATAATGTCTGCCTTATTCTGCATGTCCTCCTTTCTGTCTGTCACTGCAGATATGTAATCAGAGAATCTGATCACCATCTCTCCATTAATACTTATTGTAACATAACTCTTTTACTATATTAACAATGTTATGGCCCTCTGATCTTGCATATTTTTCTTCATATTGATTCTTTACTGGTTTATTTTTTAATCTGTAAAGTTTGTCTTCTAATTTTTTTCCAAATATTTGAACTTAAACTCCCAGCGCATTGTAACTATGTTGGACATCTAGCATAGTTAATAAAATGTTATTGTTTGATACACAATCTAATATTGTCAAAATATAGTATTTACTTATAAATACTAAAAAAAGTTTGATTTTGTTTGTTGTACTAGAAATAATTGCTGTGGCTATACAGCACTAACTATAAGACACAGAATGATGTTCTACAAGACAATTTGACTGTTGGAACTAGTAGTAACTATAGAGTTAAATAACACACGTCACTTTTTATCCCAGAGTTGGATTGGTTCCAAATAACTATCATTTAGCATTTAGCTGGTAAACATCAATTGCTGGCATACTGGAATGTCATAAATATATTCTATACAAACAATACACAACCGTCGGTATTTACTTATTATTAAATAGCTGAGTTTGTATTTTAACAATACGGATAGCTCTTGTTGAAACTGTAAAATACCAAAACAAATTAAAAAAAAAAAAAAAAACATGTGCCCGCTGTTTTAAAAATTGAATATAAATTATAAATGGAATATATGTGTTGGCTTGTTTGAATCTGATTGTAATACTCATGCACTGCTTATTTCCTTAACATCTTAGAAAAGTGTTTAAAATACATAAACTAAAATACAATGTTTCTACAGGTTTCAATCAAAAGAATATATATATATATATATATATATATATATATATATATATATATATCATGGTTTTTGTCAGCTACCATTTATTATTTTAAAATGATACAAACACCTACTTGAAAAAATTTTCAAAATTCATTAGATATTATTAAAAAAAAATATCAAGTGATCTTCTGTCACAAAGGTAAATTCAATCCATAAAACAATGTAAGATATACCTCACTGATTATGCTAGCTAATCCCTCCATAAAACAGTACAAGGAGCACGCAGAAACTATGTGATCCATAGTTTGGATAAACTCCTCGCAATTACACGACTGATCTACTCTCAATTCCCATTGTGTTTCCAGTAGTTTCATATGCCCAAGCCAGTTCGAAACCTTCCATACTCTACGAGGGGGGTTCATCCCACCTGCAGGTATTGATGGATCGTTAATAAGGAACTTATTTCGTCCATGAAAACTGTTCCACCCCTGGAGGGTTATGTTGTTTTTAAAGCTGTGCGTGTATATTCTGGGAAGTTCAAAACGAGAAACGAACCCAGAAAACAAACCGACACGAATTTGTGATCTCCCAGCTATGGCAGTTCCCACACATATTTGAAGTGAAAGTTCAGTTGACAACATTTTTAAATTTAAAATAAACTAGGTCCACTGTAATTAAATCCACTTAAATTGCAACCTGTAAATAATAATAATAATAATAAAAAATAAGTCCAACGATACTACTTTTATGCTAATGAAGACAGGTTTTAGGTTGTATGTTTCATGAGTTCAACTATTACAAAATATATGTATACTAAAATATCGACAGTATGAGTTCTAATTTTAGGATATACATTAAAGTAACTGTTTCCATTATCTCAATGTCTAATTTAATTAGGTAATCATTTATATGTATGTTTAAAAAAATATTTTGATTACATTTTTTACAGATATTAATTTTCTAAAACTAATCTAGTACGATCATTAAGGGTTATATGAAACTGCGTCCAAACTCGTGCTTAATCTTATGTCTTCAATGCACTTCCACAAGGACAGATATTAAATACTGTAGACTAGGTTTAAGTTACAGCTGTTTTTATTGTAAAATATGCAATTGGTAACAACACTGTTGTTCTTTTTAAGTTTAGATTAGAATTACGAAATTAATGATGCGTATAAATTCCATGTTAATATTTATGTATTGATAAACATGATTATTTCAATCATCTGTAAGCCCAATTACGAATACATTTTTGATAGTATTATAACCTTAAGCATTTTAGGACTTAAGCAGGCCTATATTCAAATGATATAGCCTATATTAACTGAAGTTTCCACGCGTGGGAACTTTACAAGTGAAACTTTATTACTAAACTTTACCAATGATCTCTCCACACTCTACTCTACTTGATTAAGTTCTAAGTGGATTACTGTGTTTAATGGGTTCCAAGAATTCTTTTTACATTCATTAGATTTTGGTTAATCTATATATATATATATATATATATATATATATATATATATATATATATATATATATATATATGTGTGTGTGTGTGTGTAAGCCAAATACCACAGAGTGACTGACTCACTCACTCACTTACTCAGAACGAAGTCTCAAAAATCACCGAACAGATTTACACGAAATTTTAAAGAAAGTTAAATTTAGTTTCGAAGTGACCCACTAAGAAAGTGTTTTTCGAAATTTCATTTCTAAAGAGCACAAACAGCCCTTCAAAATTTTCTTTTTTTAATAAGAATAATATTAGATAGATTCTAGTACATTAATAACCGTGGTTTTGTAAATAAATAAACGTGTTTAGTTTGTATTTTTGACACTATCCTATTCATTTATTAAGAGTTTAATTTTCAGCTGTCAAACAAACACAAATGAAATGAACACGTTTAAAATAGGCTAAGTAATACCTTTGGATATTTATATTATTAAATAGGTAGCAATGCAAGTAGTGTGGTTCAGATATATTTAATAAAATTAATATTGTGATTTTACGTTGTATAGTTAATATACTTATTTATATGCGAAAGTCACTTTCCGAGGCCGAAGACCGAGGTGTACCGCACGCAGCGAGAATCGGTATTGGCACGCGTAGCGTGCAGGGATATTGCTTGAGAGAGCGAATTTCAAGTAATGACTTCAGGAGTGCCTCAGGGCTCAATATTGGCCCTATTCTCTTCCTCATTTATGCAAATAATGATGCCCCTGAGGTACTTTCTAGTGGGGCGATGGTTCTCTATGCTGACGACACCTCTTTCATTGTTTCACACAAAAACAGAAACATCCTTTTAAAACAACTATCGGAACGATTAATTCTATTAAATAACTGGTTCAATGCAAACGGCCTTCATTTAAATCCATACAAGTCATATTTTATAAACTTCCAAATCAACCGTATTAACTGTACTTTAAATAATGCATCCTTTCTGTCACCAAATTTCAACACTATCACATCCTCGAGATTTCTTGGTTTTGAAGTTGATTCTAGCCTAACTAGGCGTCAGCACATTAATCAATTGCTCCAAAAGTGTAGCAAAGTTTTTACGCTATTTTAATTCTCTCCACTACTGTAGATCTAAACACCATTAAAAAAATTTATTTAGCATATGGTTTATATAAGGACTGTTATTTTTGGGAAGTTCTTCTGAATCATGTAAGGTTTTTCTAAAACAAAGGAGAATAATTTGACTCATGACAGGCTCTCTTCACAATGACACTTGCAGGAAAAATTTCAACAATTTAGAGATTCTTCCTCTGCTATCAGCTTACTTGTTTCCAGTCTTTACTTTTTGTGAAGTCAAATTATGAGAGAATTTTCAACATGAATTACACACACTGCTTTAATATTAGAAACATTTCCATTTTGCAGTATCCTATTCATCGAACAACTTTTCTCGAAAAGTCCCCTTTTTACCCCTGTGTAAGACCATACAATCATCTACCAGTTGAATTAAAAGGCCTGAATGATTATAAGATGTTTAAGAAAAGAGACTCTTTAAATATCTAATCTCAAACTGTTTTTACAGTGTCTCAGACTACCTGGACTTCACGTCGGGACGGGTGGTTTACCAGTAGTGAAAACTGCTAATTTGATGCATAGATTTTTAGCTACTCATTTTTGTTTGTTATGTATTTATTGTTGTTTTATATTGTTTTATTTCACTGTTGTAACTTGACAAGTCATCTGCATAGCTATATTTTAGCGTATAAGGTATCTGACTATTATACGCAAGTAAAAAATAAATATATTTTCCATTAGATCAGGAAAAACCAAAGTATATAGCCAATTAAATTATTGGTAAATTATTATCTATATAAACAATTTTACATGAAATTTATTTGTCTATAAGCGATGGTGTATGTTTTGAAAAACTACACGTGTTTTTTTTATCGTTTTTGATATTGCTAGTGGACGCAACCGAAATGCATAATAACGCGTTTAGATAACAGTTTTACTCAAATAAATTATTCAAATGTTTATTAACATTACATGTAAATATATGTACATATATTTTTTCCGACATTACTGGAAAATGTGTCCAGTATAAACAAAGCAGGAACTAATGATATTTCGTTCATCCATGTAACATAAAATACAGAACTACAGTACAAAGCTAGTTCAGATTTATTGATTGTGTTGTAAACTTGTTTCAGACAACCGGTGTATGTTTACAACTTCCACGTCATTCATGTCACATAATGAAGTGCAGTTGTGACGCACCATTACGTGAGCAAACATAATGTGTTGGTTCTAGTTACATGTAATGCTTAGTAACATTTCACCGTGCAGGTCCATCACATTTGTATCCATCGATGAACCATAAACCATTTATTACGTCACAATCTCAATACAATGTGTGTACTTATTGTTATGCTAGGTTCTATACGTACTTTTTTTTTGTACGTAGTACAATGAGCACAATGGACTATATTTAAAAAGATCGTTGCAACGAAATTATCGACAAGCAATCATAAACAATTATGTAATCATAAAATATCCTTTACGTCCAATGTATAACAGGTCAGATTACTAATATTTTAGCACAAGTTGTTATTTCTATTCTCCATATTATTTATTGCTATATACAAGGTGGAAAAAATGGAAACACTTTCATGACAATGTTTTCCATAGACAAATTTGATAGTTTAAAAAAAAATAAGTTTGATCCATAAAATAAAATTTTTGACCAGAATAATTTACCTGAAACCGTTAAATAGCGGAGAAATAATTTGTTAAAATTAGTTTCTTTGAAATTTAAATGGCCGCTACAGTGGGAAGGATAAACCTTTCGAAGTCCGGTTTGCGGCAATTGATCGTTCAGTTTATACCGAACCCGACTTCGGCTTAAATTGAAGATTTTCGTTCAACCCCTCGTGGGCAGTCCCCCTGAAAAGATGAAATGTCGCTAATTGTATCAAAAAGTGTTTTATTTGTAACTATAATCATGTACAAGATTTAACTTTTACCAGTAAACTCATACAAAAGTTGTGGAAGCGTTTACGTATTTTTTTCATCCTTTATATAAATGTATGAGTTCATTTTAGTATCCCACAGTTTTGGTACTTAAATATTTATTAAAGGATTTTGTAATTATGTGAACTTATTGATAGGAAATATGGGCCTTCCTCTTGTGACTAATGTACATTACATTTTGTATTAGTCTATAAACAACCACTTAGCTTTATATTTATACTACTTTACGGCATTACTTTTTGAAATTGATTAATATGTATATATGTATGTATGTATATATGTTAATATGTATATAAATATATATAAAACAGTAGTTTTTTTAACTGATAAAAAGCCATAAGATATATACACCACTTAGCTGAATACTCCTCGTCAAATTCCTTGTCTTTAATAAACATATAAAAAGTTGAATTTGTAATAAGTTGGCATCTATTTAACTATTATTGCGGTCACTATGTAACATAAAATCAAGGTTTACATTGTTTAAATATGCCAGAAATTCAATTACTCCTAATGACATTTTTTAATTAGCATAATACGTATTGGTACATATACTGTACAAGTAAACGTTACACAACACAAATTTATTACAATATAAGCACAAAATGCATAAATATATTACAATACAAGTACAAAATGCACAAATATTATGGTGATCGATTTCAGTGAATCACGATTGAATTTGATATCTTTATATATAATACGTGAAGCCGTTTTGTTTTCAACGTAACTCCTCACTTATTCATTGACAAATCTAATTTTCTCTGTTTGTAGTCTTAGTTCTCAACTAGGTCTTAATTCTTCAATATTTTCACCTTGAAGGGTATGGGAAGCCCTCAAAGTACGTTTTTCAGCCATAGGAATAGCATGGGGAGAGATTTAAATGAACCGAACAGCTGTTCAATTGTAAAAAATGACTTCCAAAAAGTTTTAACAGCTGTTCCAACTGAATTTTACATGTAAACAGTGTTGCTTGTAATAGTGAGGAGGTCAGACCTTTCATAATGATAAACCAGGGAAGGCTGTAGGCATGGTTTTATTCACATTCGATAGTAGAACCCCGTTATAATGGACTTGAGGGTTTCAATTACAATCTAATGCTGTTATTTTAGTAATTAAATTGAAAAAAAATAAATAAAACAGAATTGAAAAAATCTTTTACGGCTTCCATGAATTTACAGAATAGAAACCTGTAATTTTTTAGCGAGTGTAGATTTTCTTATTATTGATTAATATTACTATTATTATTGTTTTTATTTACACTAGAACCTGTTGTAATTTTTATATGTACATTTGTATTTGGCTTCTGACAATGCGAGAAATAATTTCATGGCACTAAAGGATTCTTGATTCTTGAATTATCTTAAGCTGTTGAATAGTAATAAATAAATTGAACACATTTTAAATTGGCTAAGAAATATCATTGTTTATACTAATAAATAGGTAGCAAAGCAAGTAATGTGTGTGAGATGCTGTAAATCAATTTAATATTGTGATTTGACGTTATAAAGTTAACGTAATATTATTTTTAGTGAACTTTCATGCACAGCCTTGGGATTGGCACGTGAAGCATGCAGGGGTGTCCCCTAGTATTTGTTTGGACTTGATAACGTATATTTACTATTTCCAGTGGGAAAAACATCACTCAGCTGACCACTTGTTGTTATGCTCGAAAGACACATGGATATGAAAATAACTTTACCCAAGGCTGTTTTAATCTGACACCAAGTATTTATTACTACTCTTGACATGCACGTGAGAATAGCGTTTTTATCCTTTAATTGTTGGACCATTATATCCTACGGGACAAACTATTTTAACTTTAGTAAATTGAGTAAGTAAATAATGCTGTACAATGTCATTGGTAATTTAGGAAAAACTGCCATTTAGATGAGTGTATTTCATAATAAAACTGCACTTTGACGTTATTAAAGCAAAATCCGTTCCAAACAAATTTCATCAAAGTATTATTACAGCAGGTACATCAGTGGATGCAGTTGAATTAAACACTTACCTGTATTATGACGGGTTTTTGGTTTTGTAAATCATTTACCTTCCAATTACGCACGTTTAATGAACTGAGGGACATTGTATGATGACAATTATAATTCATTCATTTAAACACATTTTTGCCAACTGAATTATTTTATTAGATAATCTATACTTTTTCATCATCTTCCACAGTTTATGTCTGTTTATTGAGTCGTAGGCTTTGCTAAAATCGACAAACATTACATATATATCTTTGTTGTATTCCCAATATTTTGAGGTTATTTGTTTTAGAATAAATATTTGGTCTGTTGTTGATCTCCCTTTCATAAAACCTGCTTGGTGGTCTCCTACTATTTCTTCTACATGGCATTTGAGTCTGTTTAAGACAAGTTTAGATAGTATTTTGTATGTTGTATTTATAAGGGATATACCTCTATAATTTTTTCATTCTAGTTTGTCCCCTTTTTTGTGCAGTGGGACTATTACTGCTTCAATCCACTCTTTTGGCATTTTCTCGCTTTTCCATACTTGTAGAATCAGTTTGTGTAGATGTATGAAAAGTTCTTCGGTTCCATTCTTTATTAATTCAATTGGGATCGCATCTTCACCAGGAGCTTTGCCATTTTTGAATGTTTTTAAAACATCCTTTATTTCTTGTATTGTGGGCTCAACACAAGGAATTTCTTCGATTCCTTGATCTTCTTCCTCCTCTGCCAAAACTTTATCTTCAATATTCCTTGCTTCATCTTCATTGCAGTTCAATAGTTCACAAAAGTATTCTTTCCAAGTTTTTAAAATTTCAGTTGGCTCACATGTTACTATTCCATTCAGATTTTTCACACCTATTACATTTGGTCTAAAACCTTTTTGGAAAAACCTAATTCTTCTGTAGAAGTCTTTAGAGTTATTTTGGTTGCAGTCCTGCTCTGCTCGTAATAGAGTGTTGTTTATATACTTTATTTTTTCTCTTCTTAGTGTTTTGTTTACTTCTCTATTTAGGAGTTGGTATCTTGCCTTTGACTCCGCCGTGTTATCTGCGAGAGTTTTCTTTTTCATTTGTCTTCTTTCTTGAACAAGTTTTTGGCATTCTTCATTAAACCATGGTTTTTTTTAATAATCTTACTTTTTTCAAAGACTGTTTCAGCTGATTCTTTGACCCCTTTCTTAATGGTTTCACATACTCTTTCTACATCCTCTCCGGCGTCTTGTGCTAATACAGAAAACCTATTCTTCAGTTCGATTTAGTATTCATTTATCTTGTTTGGTTCAAACAATATCCTTTCTTCAGCTTTATTCTTTTTTCTCTTTTCTATTTTTTAATCTTTGTCTTATTTTTATTAAGACTAAATAGTCATCAGTGCCACATTCTGCTCCCCTTAGGCTTCTTACCTGGGTCACTGAGCTCAGATGTCTCTTATCTACTAGGGCATGGTCTATTTGGTTTACCGTGTGTCCATCAGGTGATACCCAGATCTGTTTGTATATATTTTTTCTAGGAAATTTAGTACTTGCTATGAATAAGTCTGTGGAGCAAGCAAAACTTAGTAACCTTACACCATTTTCATTACTTTCTTCATGTAAGCTTTCTTTTCCAGCTACACTTCTCCATATATCTTCTCTACCTATTTTGGCATTTGCATCTCCTAACATTATAAGCGTATCATAATCTGAAATATCGGTAACTAATTCTTCTAATTGTGTATAAAAATGTCTTTATCTTCATCATTGCTTTCTTTCGTTGGCGCATAGTAACTAATCACAGATAAATTATTAAATTTTCCTCTTAACCTAAGGTAACAAATTCTTTCATTTATAGCTTCATAACATGTCACAGATTCTAGTAACTGTCTTCTTATGGCGAAACCTACGCCTGCGTAGTGTCTGCCATCGTCACAGCCACTATATATTATTTGGTATCCTTCTGTATTAAGTTTGCCACAAAATGGCCACTTTGTCTCTTGTAAGGCTGCTATATCAATGTTATATTCTTTTAGCTCTTCACTCAAAATATTTATTTTTTCAGGCACAGCCAGGGTCCTTACGTTCCAAGTTCCAAGTCTCAAGTCCTTATTTCTGAGCAGGGGTCGTTTCCCAGGTGTTCTATCATGGTCCGAGGCATTTTGTTGGCGTTGCTGAACAAATGATTTTTCCAGGGTAGGATTGTCGGCCCAACGCCCAACCCCCAACCTGGGGGACCAGGGTTTTGATTTCGGAGTCACCTTCTCCTAGGTTAGTGGCTTCCACTGCAGCTCCAAGATCCTAACCTGACCTCGGTGTTACATCGGAGTATCCTTCTCCTAGCCTTTGGGTACCCAAACCCTGTCGTACAAGGCAGTACGGGCAGTGCTTATTTAATGGTGGCACTTCCTCGCCATGACACAAAACTATCATCGGGCTCATGTGGATTTGATGAGTGTGACCCTGCCACAGATCACCCTCCCACGCCCTCTGGTGCTGCCGCCTCGGTCCGGGACTGCTTATTCGGGTTACCCCTTATTCGCAGCTGTCCACCATATCTGATGGAGCGTTCGCCATCCGCCACCTGCGACCAGCCCTATACCTAAGGCTCGGTTCCCCTATTAGAGCTAGGACTAAAGGGGAGGGATTTCGTTCATATACTTGTCTTATATGCAATTTGTCTTATATTTGTAATATTATTTGTTTCAATTCATAACCTGGTCGCTAGTATAGTTAATTAATGCCCAGATTCATAAATGCTAATTCTTAGTTTGACCGTAATCAGAGTCATAACAAAATACGGTCATAACAGTACGTGTATAGGTGGGTGGGTGAATCAATACTACTGTATGAATATGGGTGGGTGAGTGGGTCAATACCCACTGTATGGCTGTGTCAATACCACTGTACACGTATGGTTGAGTGAGTCAATAACATTGTATGTTTACTAACGTGTTTTAATTAGTCAATCTGTCCACTAAATAACTAGACGACGCGTTTAAAGTCAATTAGTTTCATTTAGCCAGTCCAATTAGAGAAACACTGTATTTGTTTGTAACAAAGACTACATTCATTCATACACTACAAAATTTATCACACACAATGTCGGCACTGGTGGCGCAGTGCTGTTGCCCAGCTACTTGGGGAGAAAGTGTTTGGGTGATTGTAGGCGATAGGTTCTGTGCTCGGTTCTCTTAATACCGACACGCCGTCCGCGCAATGTTTGTTATCAACGTAGATACTACTAGAGAAGTCTGGAGTGTCCGTGTTGAATGGTAGTCAAGGTTCGGATGTTGTGTAGGGAAGAGAACTGAGTGTCAGACTTGTCAGTTAGCTGAAAATCAGACCAACACTACATGGTTCGGATTCCACGTAAAGCTGTAGGTCCCATAGTTGCAATGGATATTGGGCTATTAATAAATAGTCCTTTATGAGCTAAGTTGAACTCAGATAGTAACAATGACTACACTCGTTTATCTACATTCATCACACTCATTCACAACTCATATTTACCCATATCTCTACGATCGGCGTCTTAGAGATGAATAATGAATATAAATCCATGTTCACTCATATGTTGACGATTTATTATAGAACACAATATCCAGACCTCCACACATCTCACTCATTTAAACATGTCTCCTCTAGTCCTTGGTCTGTCAACAAGTTTTATTCTCCTATGTGCCATAAATTTATCAATACTGTAGAATGATTCTGCTATCAACATGTTTTTGTATCAACATGGTTTTTGGCAGTTTCATGTTGTAAATGTTGAGAGATAGTAGAACGCATTTTGGAATCACTCTAACACAGGAAGGAAACTAACAGAACATCATTTTACTGTTATATGGTCAGAACTCATGTGAATAAAATATATATGTATATATACAGGGTGTCTTAAAAGTCCCACCCCCCCCCTATTAACTTTCTTATGAATACAGATAAAGTGATTTACTTCTAGGAGTGTTTATATAACCAACTAAGGAGTTTTTTTATGTATGCAAATTTTTTACACCCCCTCTGAAAAGGGGGTAGTTTGGGGGTAAGTCAAAATTTTTAAATAGGAACCCCTATCACATGACACATCATTTTAAAGGTAATATTAAAAGAAGAAGAATGGCGGAAACTAGAGGTCTCTAACATTAGTCTATCAAATTTGGTGGCAGTTTAAAGTTGGAATTATTTCGTAAAAACCCCCGCAGCTTGTTACATTTAAAATTGTTAGAAGGCAGACAAAACATTCACCCACCAGTTAGTTTTGAGAACTGATGACACCTAATCGTAAAACAAGTTATTACAAGAATCAACAAACACCAAAAACCACAAATAACATAGCATTTATTTGGTTTTGGTTTGTCTGACCAAAGTCCAGTAGGGCAACATGGGACTTTGGTCAGACAAACCAAAACCAAATAAATGCTATGTTATTTGTGGTTTTCGGTATTTGTTGATTCTTGTAATAACTTGCTTGACGATTAGGTGTCATCAGTTCTCAAAACTAACTGGTGGGTGAATGTTTTGTCTGCCTTACAACAATTTTAAATGTAACAAGCTGCGGGGGTTTTATGAAATAATTCCAACTTTAAACTGCCACCAAATTTGATAAACTAATGTTAGAGACCTCTAGTTTCCGCCATTCTTCTTCTTTTAATATTACCTTTAAAATGATGTGTCATTTGATAGGGGTTCCTATTTAAAAATTTTGACTTACTCCCAAACTACCCCCTTTTCAGAGGGGTTGTAAAAAATTTGCATACATAACAAAACTCCTTAGTTGGTCATATAAACATACATTGAAATTAATCACTTTATCTATTTTCATAAGAAAGCTAATAGGGGGGGGGGGACTTTTAAGACACCCTGTATAGTATACTAAAGTAAATTAGACTAAGTAATTTTGATGTATTTCAGATATTTGGAATGAGAATTATTTCAAAATGTATACCTAAATTTATTTACTATACAAATATTTCGATGCAACTTTTGAGTAAGTACATGTATTGTCACACTCAAGATATTCTTTCTTATTTACAGTAAAATTAACGAAGTACGCCATTCAACATGATAACATATATTTTATAAATAACGGACATAGGAAATTTAAGGTTGAGAGGCTTTCAAAAGTACAGTTCCAAGAGAATCCCTCCCATGAACACCCAACCAGAAACTTTCCACAACAGTGCTTCTGATTACAATAACTATACGGTATTTCTACGAGTAAATGTAAATAATTTTCAATTTATAGTTCAAAGAAGTATTAAAAAATATTTAAAATTAAAGTTTACGTTTTGATGTTTAAAAAACCATATTTATTTTTTCTTTATATTATAAAATTATTCAAATCAAACAAAGAAAACTGTAGTACAGTAAATTAGTTTTATTAAATAATGAAGAAAATTATAAATGCTATCAGAACCATCGCCATTACTCCCCTTAATTACAAAGCAGCATCGATCTGTTTACAAACTCCAATTAGTGTAAATAATGAATCCCCCTCTATTAGTACCTTTATACTAATATTGTTACAAAGGGTAAAATACAATTGAGTAATTACAGCTTCGTAAGGGAGTATAGAACACTTAGCTACCTTCAAATGATGTAATATTTTACATTGAAATCAGTCCTAACTGATAAAACACCTTAAATTTACTTGAGTTACTAATATAGAAAACTAAAGTCCAGCGTTTTTAGCTTTAGCTCTGAGGTTTGAAGGCTAAATTTAGGAATTGACAACGTTGTGGGCCAGAACGCCTCAGCCCTCCTCTCATGTTTACATCCGGTGACTCACAATTGGAAGGAATGTAGAAAGGTAAACATTTATTTTTTCAGTGGGAATTAAACACTCTTTAGTGTTTAACTGGGAAGTACGGTTTTTACTGATTAAAAATTAAAAAAAAAAAAACGAAGTCAACCGGACAATTGTAACTTAAACACTATTTATGTGAATTTTACGATAAAGTAAAACAGTTAATAAACCAGAATGAATCTCTCACTGTGATATACTACAAACTAATAACAATCATTTTGAAGTAAGTAATTGTTACAGGAAAATCTTTTTTATATCATAAATCTTAGAACAAAATATTCCTTATTAATAATTATTGCAAATACAATTTTTGTACGTCGTAAACAACTTTTATTACTTTTGTAAAGGCCCTAGTTGTGATTCATCTGGACCGGAAACAGAATAGCCTTGGGACAGGAAGGAGCCAAGGGCTCAAGATACACAATGTTGCCATGTTGTGCTCCCCTCAGAGGTAAAGTTAGAGCGGTTTTAGAATAGTTCACTTACAATAGTAGTAAAAGGTTAACTTGTACAATGGTGAACTAAGTGTAGACGGCAATATTGAGGAAAACTAAGGTCAATAGTGAAATATTAACAAAGGGATCTGTAGTTAACTTGTACAATGATGAACTAAGTGTAGACGGCAACATTGCGGAAAAGTAAGGTCAATAGTGAAACATTAACAAAGGGATCTGTAGTTAACTTGTACAATGGTGAACTAAGTGTAGACGGCAAAATTGAGGAAAAGTAAGGTCAATAGTGAAATATTAACAAAGGGATCTGTAGTTAACTTGTACAATGGTGAACTAAGTGTAGACGGCAAAATTGAGGAAAAGTAAGGTCAATAGTGAAATATTAACAAAGGGATCTGTAGTTAACCTGTACAATGGTGAACTAAGTGTAGACGGCAATATTGAGGAAAAGTAAGGTCAATAGTGAAATATTAACAAAGGGATCTGTAGTTAACTTGTACAATGGTGAACTAAGTGTAGACGGCAACATTGAGGAAAAGTAAGGTCAATAGTGAAATATTAACAAAGGGATCTGTAGTTAACTTGTACAATGGTGAACTAAGTGAAGACGGCAAAATTGCGGAAAAGTAAGGTCAATAGTGAAATATTAACTAAGGGATCTGTAGTTAACTTGTACAATGGTGAACTAAGTGTAGACGGCAACATTGAGGAAAAGTAAGGTCAATAGCGAAATATTAACAAAGGGATCTGTAGTTACATTTCTGTTAAAGGCTGTACATTTAGCAAACTTTCTCGAGGGTCCTTTATATAATCTGTGTTTAGGCTTAATACGTTGAGAGCAATGAAAGGTTAATAGAGAAACGTTAACGATATAATTTATAGTTACAGTTCTGTGAGAGGTACTGCACGAAATGCACCATTTACAAACTTAATGAGAGTCCTTCATCCAACCCTTGTTTCAAACTAGAACGTTACTCTCATAAAGTTAGCTTTTCAACTCTAGAAGTGAACGTTCAAATTAATTAATTATTTTTTTCTATTCAACAATAATTTGTATGTTTTAAAACTCTCGTTACAAACTCTGGGATATTGTTCCATAGACCAAAAGGAGCCAAAAACTATATGTAAGTAATTGTCTATCTCTTTGCGTTTATTGTCTGTCTGCCTATACGGGGTTTCACTTAAATAATTATGTTTTTGTAAAAACGCAACTAAATTTAACCAACTTCAGAAACGTATTTAACATAACTATATATAATAACAAAAACATTTTGGTTAACTTTATCATCTAAATTTCAAAATATTTAAATTAAATGAGTACCTACAGAATGAGGCCACAACATGCACGGTCATACTAAACTGGCAATAATTCAGTTATTTGATATTCGATTTTAAAACTTAATATACTGTTTAATTTATATTTAAATATTCTTTAAAAATTTATTTTAGTAATATTTAAAAACAATCAATTTAAATATTTTTAACAGCCACCATTATCAAACTAAAATGACAAATTTAACCAATTTTTTTGTCACACCCTGTATAATGACTGACTGTCAACAAATAGAAGGATAATAGATTTATATGTTCTGAGTTTCCATATTTATTTATACGTTTTTTAAATGGCTTGATTATTGAGGTTACAGATTTTAGTTTTTAAATATTAATATTACAAAAACAAATAAGAGACTGATTTTAAATTATAGTACGAATGTTTCCTTAAAAGTCATTCTAATTGTTCAATACTATGTTAGTACTGAACATAATTGAGCTCTTATTTAAATTTAAAGTTATCGACATGTGTACAAATAGAACAATGATCGTTTAAATTAGGGGTATATAAAAATTAATATATAAGGAACGAACTTTCATATTATGTAACGAATTATACACAAATTATTAAAAAAACTACTATACGATTACACTTGACTTATTCAAAATACATAAACGGATTACAAAATTTCGTTAATTAATATATATATTAATATAACAAAATCAATGGAACAAAACAATAATTTAATAGGAAACATAGTTATTTTAATCTTTAGGTGTTAGGCAATTTAGTTCATAAAAGTGTGCCTTTGTATTGTGTTTAGCTTTAGTCAATAATTGTTGATAACACATAGGTTGATTTATGTACTTCTATACAAATCAATGTAGTAGTTTTATTAATATACGTATGGCTGGTAGTGGCCCATTCCCTTCACACAGGTGACACATATTAATCTTTCTGTCCAGTGAAGTCAATACAGCTGTTATAATGACCTCATCACTTACTTCATCATCCTTTATCTTTAGTTAGTTCATTGACGGTTATAGAAATAATTGGTTATCCCTACAGCCACTCTAATAAATCTAGTGCTTACAAAGAGGACAGATATTTATCCTTCTGTCCAGTGCAGTCAATACAGCTGTTATAATAGCCTTATCACTTACATCATCATCCTTTATCTTTAGTTAGTTCATTGACGGTTAGAGGAATAATTAGTAATCCCTACAGCCACTCTATTACATCTAGTGCTTACAAAGAGGACAAATATTTATCTTTCTGTCCAAAGCAGTCAATACAGCTGATATAATGGCCTTATCACTTACATAATCATCCTTTATCTTTAGTTAGTTCATTGACGGTTAGAGGAATAATTAGTTATCCCTACAGCCACTCTATTACATCTAGTGCTTACAAAGAGGACAAATATTTATCTTTCTGTCCAGTGCAGTCAATACAGCTGTTATAATGGCCTTTTCACTTACATCATCATCCTTTATCTTTAGTTAGTTCACTGACGGTTAGAGTAATAATTAGCAATCCCTACAGCCACTCTATTTCATCTAGTGCTTACAAAGAGGACAAATATTTATCTTTCTGTCCAGTGCAGTCAATACACCTGTTATATTGAACTTATCACTTACTTCATCATCCTTTATCTTTAGTTAGTTCATTGACGGTTAGAGGAATAATTAGCAATCCGTACAGCCACTCTATTACACCTAGTGCTTACAAAGAGGACAAATATTTATCTTTCTGTCCAGTGCAGTCAATACAGCTGTTATAATGGCCTTTTCACTTACATCATCATCCTTTATCTTTAGTTAGTTCATTGACGGTTAGAGGAATAATTGTTATCCCTACAGCCACTCTATTACATCTAGTGCTTACAAAGAGGACAAATATTTATCTTTCTGTCCAGTGCAGTCAATACAGCTGTTATAATGGCCTTTTAACTTACATCATCATCCTTTTTCTTTAGTTAGTTCATTGACGGTTAGAGGAAGAATTAATTATCCCTACAGCCACTCTATTACATCTAGTGCTTACAAAGAGGATAAATAGTTATCTTTCTGTCCAGTGCAGTCAATACACCTGTTATATTGATCTTATCACTTACTTCATCATCCTTTATCTTTAGTTAGTTCATTGACGGTTAGAGGAATAATTAGCAATCCCTACAGCCACTCTATTTCATCTAGTGCTTACAAAGAGGACAAATATATATCTTTCTGTCTAGTGTAGTCAATACAGCTGTTATAATGGCCTTTTCACTTACATAATCATCCTTTATCTTTAGTTAGTTCATTGACGGTAAGAGGAATAATTAGTAATCCCTACAGCCACTCTATTACATCTAGTGCTTACAAAGAGGATAAATATTTATCTTTCTGTCCAGTTTAGTCAATACAGCTGTTATAATGACCTTATCACTTACATCATAATCCTTCATCTTTAGTTAGTTCATTGACGGTTAGAGGAATAATTAGTATTCCCTACAGCCACTCTATTACATCTAGTGCTTACAAAGAGGACAAATATTTATCTTTCTGTCCAGTGCAGTCAATACACCTGTTATATTGACCTTATCACTTACATCATCATCCTTTATCTTTAGTTAGTTCATTGACGGTTAGAGGAATAATTAGTTATCCCTACAGCCACTCTATTACATCTAGTGCTTACAAAGAGGACAAATATTTATCTTTCTGTCCAGTGCAGTCAATACACCTGTTATATTGACCTTATCACTTACATCATCATCCTTTATCTTTAGTTAGTTCATTGACGGTTAGAGGAATAATTAGCAATCCCTACAGCCACTCTATTACATCAGGTGCTTACAAAGAGGACAAATATTTATCTTTCTGTCCAGTGAAGTCAATACACCTGTTATATTGACCTTATCACTTACTTCATCATCCTTTATCTTTAGTTAGTTCATTGATGGTTAGTGGAATAATTAGCAATCCCTACAGCCACTCTATTACATCTAGTGCTTACAAAGAGGACAAATATTTATCTTTCTGTCCAGTGCAGTCAATACAGCTGTTATAATGGCCTTTTCACTTACATCATCATTCTTTATCTTTAGTTAGTTCATTGACGGTTACAGGAATAATTGTTATCCCTACAGCCACTCTATTACATCTAGTGCTTACAAAGAGGACAAATATTTATCTTTCTGTCCAGTGCTGTCAATACAGCTGTTATAATGGCCTTTTCACTTACATTATCATCTTTTATCTTTAGTTAGTTCATTGACGGTTAGAGGAAGAATTAGTTATCCCTACAGCCACTCTATTACATCTAGTGCTTACAAAGAGGATAAATATTTATCTTTCTGTCCAGTGAAGTCAATACACCTTTTATATTAACCTTATCACTTACTTCATCATCCTTTATCTTTAGTTAGTTCATTGACGGTTAGAGGATTAATTAGCAATCCCTACAGCCACTCTATTACATCTAGTGCTTACAAAAAGGACACATATTTATCTTTCTGTCCAGTGCAGTCAATACACCTGTTATATTGATCTTATCACTTACATCATCATCCTTTATCTTTAGTTAGTTCATTGACGGTTAGAGGAATAATTAGCAATCCCTACAGCCACTCTATTACATCTAGTGCTTACAAAGAGGACAAATATTTATCTTTCTGTCCAGTGCAGTCAATACAGCTGTTATAATGGCCTTTTCACTTACATCATCATCCTTTATCTTTAGTTAGTTCATTGACGGTTAGAGGAATAATTAGTTATCCCTACAGCCACTCTATTACATCTAGTGCTTACAAAGAGGACAAATATTTATCTTTCTGTCCAGTGCAGTCAATACAGCTGTTATAATGGCCTTTTCACTTACATCATCATCCTTTATCTTTAGTTAGTTCATTGACGGTTAGAGGAATAATTAATTATCCCTACAGCCACTCTATTACATCTAGTGCTTACAAAGAGGATAAATATTTATCTTTCTGTCCAGTTTAGTCAATACAGCTGTTATAATGACCTTATCACTTACTTCATCATCCTATATCTTTAGTTAATTCATTGATGGTTAGAGGAATAATTAGTAATCCCTACAGCCACTCTATTACATATAGTGCTTACAAAGAGGACAAATATTTATCTTTCTGTCCAGTGCAGTCAATACAGCTGTTATAATGGCCTTTTCACTTACATCATCATCCTTTATCTTTAGTTAGTTCATTGACGGTTAGAGGAATAATTAGTAATACCTACAGCCACTCTATTACATCTAGTGCTTACAAAGAGGACAAATATTTATCTTTCTGGCCAGTGCAGTCAATACAGCTTTTATAATGGCCTTATCACTTACTTCATCATCCTTTATCTTTAGTTAGTTCATTGACGGTTAGAGGAATAATTAGTAATCCCTACAGCCACTCTATTACATCTAGTGCTTACAAAGAGGACAAATATTTATCTTTCTGTCCAGTGCAGTCAATACAGCTGTTATAATGGACTTTTCACTTACATCATCATCCTTTATCTTTAGTTAGTTCATTGACGGTTAGAGGAATAATTAGTAATCCCTACAGCCACTCTATTACATCTAGTGCTTACAAAGAGGACAAATATTTATCTTTCTGGCCAGTGCAGTCAATACAGCTGTTATAATGGCCTTTTCACTTACATCATCATCCTTTATCTTTAGTTAGTTCATTGACGGTTAGAGGAATAATTAGTAATCCCTACAGCTACTCTATTACATCTAGTGCTTACAAAGAGGACAAATATTTATCTTTCTGGCCAGTGCAGTCAATACAGCTGTTATAATGGCCTTATCACTTACTTCATCATCCTTTATCTTTAGTTAGTTCATTGACGGTTAGAGGAATAATTAGTAATCCCTACAGCCACTCTATTACATATAGTGCTTACAAAGAGGACAAATATTTATCTTTCTGTCCAGTGAAGTCAATACAGCTGTTATAATGGCCTTATCACTTACTTCATCATCCTTTATCTTTAGTTAGTTCATTGACGGTTAGAGGAATAATTAGTAATCCCTACAGCTACTCTATTACATCTAGTGCTTACAAAGAGGACAAATATTTATCTTTCTGGCCAGTGAAGTCAATACAGCTGTTATAATAGCCTTATCACTTACTTCATCATCCTTTATCTTTAGTTAGTTCATTGACGGTTAGAGGAATAATTAATAATCCCTACAGCCACTCTATTACATCTAGTGCTTACAAAGAGGACAAATATTTATCTTTCTGGCCAGTAAGTCAATACAGCTGTTATAATGGCCTTATCACTTACTTCATCATCCTTTATCTTTAGTTAGTTCATTGACGGTTAGAGGAATAATTAGTAATCCCTACAGCCACTCTATTACATCTAGTGCTTACAAAGAGGACAAATATTTATCTTTCTGTCCAGTGAAGTCAATACAGCTGTTATAATGGCCTTATCACTTACTTCATCATCCTTTATCTTTAGTTAGTTCATTGACGGTTAGAGGAATAATTAGTTATCCCTACAGCCACTCTATTACATCTAGTGCTTACAAAGAGGACAAATATTTATCTTTCTGTCCAGTGAAGTCAATACAGCTGTTATAATGGCCTTATCACTTACTTCATCATCCTTTATCTTTAGTTAGTTCATTGATTGTTAGAGGAATAATTAGTAATCCCTACAGCCACTCTATTACATCTAGTGCTTACAAAGAGGACAAATATTTATCTTTCTGGCCAGTGAAGTCAATACAGCTGTTATAAAGGCCTTATCACTTACTTCATCATCCTTTATCTTTAGTTAGTTCATTGACGGTTAGAGGAATAATTAGTAATCCCTACAGCCACTCTATTACATCTAGTGCTTACAAAGAGGACAAATATTTATCTTTCTGTCCAGTGAAGTCAATACAGCTGTTATAATGGCCTTATCACTTACTTCATCATCCTTTATCTTTAGTTAGTTCATTGACGGTTAGAGGAATAATTAGTAATCCCTACAGCCACTCTATTACATCTAGTGCTTACAAAGAGGACAAATATTTATCTTTCTGTCCAGTGCAGTCAATACAGCTGTTATAATGGCCTTTTCACTCACATCATCATCCTTTATCTTTAGTTAGTTCATTGACGGTTAGAGGAATAATTAGTTATCCCTACAGCCACTCTATTACATATAGTGCTTACAAAGAGGACAAATATTTATCTTTCTGTCCAGTGAAGTCAATACAGCTGTTATAATGGCCTTATCACTTACTTCATCATCCTTTATCTTTAGTTAGTTCATTGACGGTTAGAGGAATAATTAGTTATTCCTACAGCCACTCTATTACATCTAGTGCTTACAAAGAGGACAAATATTTATCTTTCTGTCCAGTGCAGTCAATTCAGCTGTCATCATGACCTCATCACTTACTTTATCTTGCTCTCTCTTCAGTTTGTCATTAACTAATACAATTTGGGATTTTAGTTTAAATTGTGAGATTAAAATATTATGTTTGATGAATTATAATTCTGTATTTTTATTTGTATGTGCATTATTAGTTCTTCATATTACAAATTTTACATTTATTTTTTTATATCTACATTAAATTGTGGCATTTTTAATGTCAATCTAGTACTTATTATTAAAAAAAATTAGGATAAACCTTTATCCAAACATGTTTAATTATGAAACGATGTTGGGAAAATGCTTAAAGCACACAGCAGACAATAGAATAGTATAACTATTTGTTAACTATTAAATTAAAATATACGTGAGTGTAAAGTTGTTAAGTAAATGATTATTTGAATATGCTAACAGTTAATTTGGGACATTGAATTGAAATGTTTTGCTATGTGATAAAAGTATCAAAACAAATTATGTACCAATTAAACTGTCAAACGTTAATAGCTTTTAGCTAGATTGAATTACATTTAAATGTTTGGACGCAGATGTTCATTTTAGTTGTATGCATGTAATTACACAATTATCTCATCCAATATTATTTACATGAATATAGTTTAAGTATTATTCAAAACTGTTTATTTAACCCTGAACTGTTTTAAGATTATATAAAATAAATTACCTCACTAACAAATTCTAGGTCTTCGGGGTTCGACCGCGTCAATTGGCTATGTACAAACATTGCCAATGTTTACAGGCAATGTTTGTACATAGCCAATTGACGCGGTCGAACCCCGAAGACCTAGAATTTGTTAGTGATAGTGACGACCGTGGAAGCCTATCCATGAAAATAAATTAACTCTATCAACAGTTCAAAACTCTTGTGATGTGTAATACGATCGTTTCAGAATCTTTATGCCATCTTCAGATAGAATGCCAAAAACAGCCCTAACCCGAAAACAGACAAAAAAAATCAACATTCACCCAGCATATGGTTGAAAAAAACCATGATACTGAATATTGGCCTACAGATTCTACTCACATGCAGAAAAGAAAAAGATACTCTTGAAGAATACGAGATATACAAAGCGCATACTAGAAAAAAACCACGATGAAAATATTTTAAATAATAAATTACAATTTAGATCCCATTTTATTTTTAATAGTATTTTAAATCAGAAAACAACACCAAGGAATCAAAGGCTAGCTGATAAAACCACTACACCTGGAATAACTTAATTGTTGTGACAGACACATCATTCTAGATATTTTAAAATGTCAATTTATACGTTTTTTGTTTTGTAAAGTTCATTGAAGCCTTTTTGACATTGTATCTGAAGATGGCTTAGATGCTGAAAAGATTGAAATAATCATCACAACAAATTTTAACTGATGACAGAAATAATTTATTTTATATAATTTAAGTATTAAACATTAATTATTTTAACTAGAAATTAAAACACTAGTGAAGATAACTGGTTAATAATTTATCATCAAGTTTAACTATAACTACCTTTTTACTTTATAAGATAGTGATTTCCAGTGGCCTGACTGGAGGACTCCAACGTTATCGCAAGGTGATTGAGCGTGGCTGTTCCTTGGATGGGTGACCGGTGATAGATCCCGTCCTTGCAGGCAGTTGTATTCATGGCAATTAATCCGCCTGTGGAGGTGGTTAATAATTCGCCTTAAAACCATTGTCCTCCAGTTATGTTAAATATCCTATCTTAGGCTTAAATCTACTTCGTGGAACAAGACCTCCATTAACATTGTTTTACGATAAAGGAATTAACGTAAAACTGTATACACATCACTGTACGTGTAGGTGTGGGCAGGTGGGTTAGTACAATGGTACGTGTAAGGGTGGGAAGGTGGTTCAGTACAAGTGTACGTGTAAGGGTGGGCTGGTAGGTCAGTACAACTGTACGTGTAAGGGTGGGCATATGTGTCAGTTCAACTGTATGTGTAAGGGTGGGCAGGTAGGTCAGTACAACTGTACATGTAAGGGTCGGCAGGTATGTCAGTACAACTGTTTGTATAAGGGTGGGCAGATGTGTCAGTACAACTGTATGTGTAAGGGTGGACAGGTGGGTCAGTGCAACTGTACGTGTATGGGTAGGTTGGTTAGTCAGTAAAACTGTACATGTAAGGGTCGGTAGATGTGTCAGTACAACTGTATGTGTAAGGGTGGACAGGTGGGTCAGTGCAACTGTACGTGTATGGGTAGGTTGGTTGGTCAGTACAACTGTACATGTAAGGGTCGGCAGATGTGTTAGTACAACTGTATGTGTAAGGGTGGGCAGGTAGGTCAGTACAACTGTACGTGTAAGGGTGGGCAGGTTGGTCAGTACAACTGTACGTGTATGGGTAGGTTGGTTGGTCAGTACAACTGAACATGTAAGAGTGGGCAGGTGTGTCAGTACAACTGTATATGTAAGGGTGGGCAGGTAGGTCAGTACAACTGTACGTGTATGGGTTGGTTGGTTGGACAGTGCAACTGTACATATAAGAGTGGGCAGGTAGGTCAGTACAACTGTACGTGTGTGGGTAGGTTGGTTGGTCAGTACAACTGTTCATGTAAGGTTGGGCAGGTAGGTCAGTAATACTGTACGTGTATGGATAGGTTGGTTGGTCATTACAACTGTATATGAAAGGTCGGGCAGGTGGGTCAGTACAACTGTACGTGTATGGGTAGGTTGGTTGGTCAGTACAACTCTACAAGTAAGGGTGGGCAGGTGTGTCAGTACAACTGTATAGGTAAGGGTGGGCAGTTGCGTGAGTAGAACTGTACTTGTATGGGTAGGTTGGTTGGTCAGTACAACTGTACATGTAAGGGTGGGCAGGTAGGTCAGTACAACTGTATAGGTAAGGGTGGGCAGGTGTGTCAGTAGAACTTTACATATAAGGGTGGGCAGGTGGGTGAGTACTACTACTATACGTGTATTCGTGGGCACGTGGGTCAGTAGGCCTAGAACTACGTGTAAGGGTGGGCGGGTTAAAGCTAAACGAACTTTCCAAGAATTGCAAAACTGACAACTTTTGAGAATAAATGTATCTTAAATAAGGTAAAATGTACCTCATACGTAATTATAAAATATAATATAAGTTGTGTAGGTTGAAAAAATATCTAAATGAATAATCCAAAGTATGACGTCATCAAAGTGCATCGCTATTAGGTTCCCTGTGTCTTGATAAAGAGCACAAATAGAAGAAGCAAACTTGCGTAAAATCACATAGCTTATAGAAGCGTTCAGCCTATAGGCTTCAGAGCCTAATAGCTTGACAAAGAAGGCAATGCAGTGTGATGTGTTTCTGCTCGACAAAGAAGGCAATGCAGTGTGGTGTTACGTTGGGGTTCACTGCTGAACATTTGGTCTGCAAACCAATAAACTTGTACATGCTTCAAAGTACGTAATACATTTATATGTACAGGGTGTTGAAAATTTAAAGTGGCTAAATGGTTGTATACGGGAAAATAAAAAGAAAAAGAAAATTTTTCCAAAAACAATTTGTTTACCACATATTCGTTATTTTGTTTTTTTCACAAAAGACTTTGTATCTCCGTGTTGGCTCAATCAATCTTTATGAAACTCGCTATACATGTAAACTTATAGAGACATACTGTAGAAAACAAATCGTCTTGAAACAAATAAAAATTTGTAAATAGCGGCACTTTTAAATTTCTAAACGATAATTACGTAAAAACGGAAAAATATAAATATAAAAAATTAAAAACATGTTTTTTAAATATAATTTTACTACAAATATGGTCAGTATTATAAAGATATAATTGGAACAAAAATAACTGAGACATATTGACATGTACTTTTTTTAATAGGCATAACAGAGGCAGCAAAAAAAACAATTATTTTAAGATTTTTTGCAGCCTCTCAACATAATTGTCAATTTGTCTCAGTTATTTTTCGTCCAATTTTAACTTTTTTGTTGCTGATATATTGGAAATAAAAGTAACTAAAAAAACTATGTTTTAAACTGTTGGTGTTTTTCTGCAATTTAGTTTAAAAAATTTTAAATGGCCGCCATTTTTTAATGTTAAATTGGAGCATTGGAGCAAGTTGATTATTTTCTACAATAGGCCTTTTGTATTGTAATATGCACAGTGAGTTTCATAAAGATCATATGAGCCAACTCAGATATAAACATTCTTTTGTAAAAAAAAAAAAAAAATAATAATAATGTCGTAAACGAAGTGTTTTTGGAAAAAAATTATTCTTTAATTTCTCGTTATTTTGACCTGAATAACCATTTCCCGATGTTTGGCGCTTTAATTTCGGGAGGGACACCAGTATATACCAAATACTACTGACTGACTCACCAAACGGTTTCTAAAAAACCATAAAACAAAGGAATGTAAAACTTGGTATAACTATTCTTAATTTTTTTTAACTGCCATCAAGATACGGTTCTTAAATATTTTGCCTGTAAGTACCAATCCATCAAAATTTGGGTTTTGCAAAATACCACTTTTATACGTACGTTCTCTAAACTTTCACAAATTAATATTCGTAACAGTTTCTTAAGAGTGGCATTTATGTAAGGTTGAATATTTTGTATCTAAGTAATATTTCTATAATTAAGTTATATAAAATGCATGTTTATGAATACATAAGAGAATTAGTTGTAAGGTTCTATAAAATCCAGTTTTCCTGTTTCTTGACATACTTTTTTACCGAGATAACAAGGGGGTTTCCTACTATTTTTCGCATGAAACGTTATCTGTCCTTAATATTTATTTCCACTTCGTTTTGTTTTCAGTTTTCCACGAGAAAGTTTCTCAAATAAATGGAGTTACAGATGCCCAAACATTCTTAGAATATTTGCGTCTTAGTTTTTCTCTCTCTCAGAGTAAACTTTTTATCACATATGTAATGTTTTAATTTTACTTCGGGTTCATGTTTGTAATTGGTTATTGTACTGTGATTTTTTTAAAGATTTGTAATCAATAGTAATACATGATTGAACTTTATATTTATAAGCTTTCTGGGTCAGTGGAATTCTTACATTTAGACATAATGATAGCTACATAAAATCACGTTTTATGTAGCTATCATTTTATGAGCTTTTTACGAGCTTCCACAAGCTGGTGTACATCACTAAAAACATTACGAATTACTTTGAGAGAATCTCAGCAGTTTGAAAAACTCACTTCCATAACCCTCAACTTGTGAGGTAAATTGACTTGATTTTATTGAGTCTTTCATAACTAATTCTGAATTCTTTTGCACAAATGTATTTATTTGTGATTACTAGCTGACTGCAAGTAATTTAGTTATTAGGTATTTATCGTAAAAAGTTTTTATTAGTTGTTTATAGGTGCAATAATTGTGTCAATAGAACCGAAAACAATACGTATACCTGTAATACATGTAATAATGCGAAGGACAAGGTCCAAGGTTCAGTCTGCAAGTGAGCTAATAGTCGATACTTCACTTGTTGAATAAAGTTCACGCACAGGCGGACTAGCGAGTGAAGTTAAAATAAAACACTGCAAACCCGATTATGTTTATTCGAAGTCGTCTCACCACGTTAATTATCTTAAGGAAATAAATATATTGTGACATACAGAGTGGCCTCCATCCTGGGAACCGGTGATGCGGAAGTAATGGATGGGTCGCTGACCACCTGCCCTGCTTGTTTACAACCTTTGGGGCACAATGGCTTACGCATGAACGCCCCTTTACCTCATCAATGGACTTCTAGATTCTTCTCGGTTGACGAGCCAGCTCTGTCACGGAACTTCGGGGGCAGGGGAATTCAAGAAGCTTCTAGATGGAGACCTGCAGGTGATATATATGGCCCGGATACCAGCGCGAGTCAGTCAGTCAGTGAGTGAGTGAGTGAGTCTAGAGCCTACAGTCCGGGTGTTTGCGGCGACAGTGCGCGAGTTCTGCAGTGCGAGTGAAGTGTCCGTGTATAGTGAAGTGGTCTACGGAGAAGTTACCGGTGAGTGGTTCGTTGTGGGGATCAACGAAGGAGCAGTGCGGTACTTGTGGACGACTTCTGAAGGGACACTGAAGAAACTGTGAGTGAACTGTTAGTATTGGACTGTAGGTAGTAGGGAATCTAATAAAGTCACTTCGTAGTCAGTAATTGTAAATAATAGTAGGAAATCTAGTAGAGTCACTTTATAGTTAGTAATTGTAAATAATAGTAGAGAATCTAGGAAAGCCACTTTATAGAGCTAGGAATTGTAATTAAAAGAAGGGAATTTAGTAAAGTCACTTTGCAATTAGTAGCTGTAATTATTGATGCCATCGAAGATTGTAATTATAGATTAGTTTAATTGTAAAAGTAGGCCTAATAGTAAATTGTACTTTTCACAATAGTTTTAAAGTTAAGGAAATAATCCATTTAATTGTAATAACTTAATTTTATAGATTTAATAAATTTAGTAATTGTTTAGTATATCGTGTTGCTTATTTGTAAAACCCACATAGCGATTAATTATTTATAAATTAGGACAAATTAAAAAACGTCACAATATTACTTGCACAATTTACGAGTAAAATGTTAGTTAACTTTTAAGAGATGAGAAAGAAATAATTTTTTTGTTATAATTCCAAGGGAAACCCCTTCATCCTTCGCCTGCCAACCTGTCAGTCAACTACGTTCGTGTCACCTCGGCCTTCGGACTCAGTAATTCTGATAGATAGTAAATCTCACTCCGCACTTGTAACACTTCGGCCTTGTTCTATGTTTTGTCATCACTATTAATCAACTAGGATCTTTTCCGTTAGTTACCATAACCATATCAGGTTAACCTGACATAACTAAACCAAACCTAACCAAACATAACCTAAACAAACGTAACATAACCTAAACTAAACTAACAAAACCTAAAGAAACCTAACATAACCTAAACATACCTAATATTATCTAATCAAAGTAGTGGTAGTGAATAAACGGAAAGGTCTATCAACTTTACTGAGGGACTATTTAAAGTAACAAAACAAATATTTTATATTTATTGTTTATGTGTTTTTGTTCAATATTGATCCGAGTTGTTAATATTTTTGTTATAGCTTAAAAGTAATCTTGCCAACTCCTTTAGTTAATACATATTTTAACTGACTTAGAAGTTAAAAATCGTTAAAGCATAAGTTCTCTAATAACTTCAACGTGAAAATTCTGTGAGGCTCAGATTTTTAAATTTAAACATTCTGTCTGAAATTTAAAGACATAAGGATAGCTTAACCAAGTATAATACAAAAAAGGAGATGAATCTAAGTTCATATAAAAATGGCATGTTAATAGTTTTTATATTGTTCTACCAACTTCAAAAATTGTTGAGGAAGTCAAATTGAGCCCTCCTCAAGAGGAGAGGGGGGGATTGTCGTAATTAGACTACACAAGCATTGCATACTAATATAACTCCCTAGTCATAGTCAACATGCGTCCTTTTACACCTAAAATAACTTATTTGTTACTAGGTTTGTGTTGGTTATAATAATTATGTCTTGATAAAATATTTTTCGTGATCAGGAGCATGACAAAGGTTTAGTTGTATACAATATTGTAGGCCAAAAGGATTTTCCTTAAACTCACCACTAATAAATAGTCGTCCATATTTCTAAATGTTGCTAAACAAGCAAACTATGTTTCAGAAAAGAACCTGAATGAGTGTGTCATTAATGTTTTTCGAAATTTCATGTTTTCTTCTCAAAATATATAAAATTGTATAATTATTTTCTTATCATAAAGTAACTATAGTAGATGGTATTTTTTACATAAGCATTAATTTCAGTTCAAAATTATAAATATCTTTTGATATAAATTTCAGTACAATTAAGGTTAGATCCAAACAGCTGATGTCAACTATTTAATAAGGTTATGGGTACGCACAGCAGTAAAACGTCTTTAAAATTCAACTAACCCAGAGGTTTGTCGTTTATAAAGTCATTGCCATCAAATGTTGAAAGACTTAAGCCCTAACGTTACGTCCCATCAACAATTAAATTGTTACGAGTCTTTAAAATGCTATGCTATTATTCTTTTATAAACGTGGCAGTTAGGGAATTGAAAAGTTTATTCCAAATAAATAATATTTTGTATCGTTAAAAAATGTAAAATTTCATAAACAATTGAATCATCAAATAAGTTTAAATCATATAACATAATATTTAGGACATACCATCTTAACATTTTGACAATGGACCAATAGGTCCATTGTGTTAACAAGTTATTTAATAAATACCAGGTTCTTAAAAATGAAAATACTAGCTAACATATGTTGACATATCATAGACCTAACATGTTCATATCTGTACATTACTCAAATGTAACTACTATATCGTAAAGTATATGACAGATAATAAATGGCCAGACAACTCTATATCGGCAAACGGAAATGACAATAGATACTTATGGTCGGGAAACAAACAAACATACTCCTCTCTCTTTAGGCGCTGTTCCAGACGTGGGTAGTTGAAGCATGTAAAGGCCTCACATTGAAGCCAACCCGCACTCGTTACGTGAATATATCTGACCACATAAATAGTTTATAACAAATTAGATTGATTAGTCTAACTCTGAAATTGATAATTTTGAAAGTTTTACTGTACCAAGTAACCCCCCTCCCCCCAATAAACAGCTTATAATTCAATACGTATATAACTTATAATTTCACATAATAACCTCTTTATTATCAGAATGGAGGGATTTAAGAATTTACTAAGACGTATTACATCGTGCACGTGCAGAAAGTGCCTATATGTTTTTCTTCATTACTGCTAATTTTACTCTCAAACTTCCTGCTGGACTGATATAAAAGTGAGAGGATAACAGAAAGAATTCCGATAGCTACAGTACAAATCTAGGCTATAAAAAATATCCAAAAAAGTAAAAAACCACGTCAACCGCCCACCCATATACGTCCTATTGACCAACTCCACATCCATACACATAATGAGGATGTAAGTGTATTATATTAGTTCAAGTTTCTTTATTATGCCAAGAATACAAAATTGTACATGGGCATTTGTCTCTTATATTCAATACTAATTGTCATTACAATACTAAAATAACTCAAAATAACTTAATTTCACTAAAACTAAGGAACATGTTTACCTTACCGGTACACTAAAGATAGAAAAAAACTCATTCACATTATATATAGCTGTCTCTACTAGTTTATCTTTCAAAATTCGTTTGAACTTGACCAATTTTTGTTCTTGTTTTAGATGGTCTGGTAAATTACTAAACAGACGTATTCCAGCCTGTAAGAGGTGTCTTTCAGAAAAAGAAGTTTTGTGTTTCGGGATTACCAGATTTAGTTTGTTTCGGAGATTATACTTATGTGAATGGGCGGATGTGGTAAAAATTTGTGGATTTTTTTGACAAATAAAAGGGTTTCCAGAATATAGATGGAAGGGAAAGTTAAAATGCCTTTCTGTTTGAAAATTTGTTTGCAAGATTCGGTTTTTTTCAGTCTAAAAATTGCCCTTATGGCTCTTTTTTGGAGCCTGAATAAGTATTCGGTTCTGTTTGATTAAGTACCCCAAACTGGAACACCATACATCAGGTGAGGACAGATGATACCGTAATATACAGTCAGGAGGAGATTTATGTCTGTAAAAAAGGAAAGCCTTCGCAGGATAAAAAGCCAGAGCTGATGGATAGTGACAGCTTTTTGATGTGGCTATGGAAGTTAAGGTTCTCATCGATTATAATTCCGAGGAATTTCACACTGTCAGACGATTGTACTTGGGCTTCGTCCAGGAAACAAGAAAAACCTACCCTGTCATGGCTACGGATGGGATATTCCAATAATGTTGTCTTGCTGGAGTTTACTCGAAGACGATTGCCACCGAACCATTCTATCAGGCAGTTAGCTTTTACAAACATGTCTTGCTCAAGCAACTCACTGCAGGGCCCTATAATTGTTAAAGTAGTGTCGTCGGCGAACAGATATATATCAGCATCGTTGACTCAAAGACTGATGTCATTTATGAACAACAAAAAAAGTAATGGCCCGAGGACTGACCCTTGTGGCACGCCTGTCATGGTCAGTAAGTCGTCTGAAAAACAATACTGAAGTGCATTAGACGAATCGACAAATGGAATTTTTACTGCTTGTCGCCGTCCACACAAGTATGAACGGAACCATTTCAGTGGATTGCCTCTGTTCCCAACTGTTGGAGCTTACTCAAAAGAAGCTCATGATCGACCAAGTCGAACGCCTTTGTGAGGTCAATAAAAGCACTTGCGGCAAACAACTTCCTATCCAGAGCACAAACTACTTGGTTGGTCAAGTGAAACATAGCGTCAAGAGTGGATTTATTTTTTAGGAAGCCAAACTGCTGCTTAAAAAGTACATCGTGATCTAACATCAAACTCATGAGTCTGGTGTAAACAGCTTTTTCTATGACCTTAGAAAACGTCGAGACGAGAGTTATCGGCCTAAAATTATCGATCTCATCCTTAGACCACTTTTTATGCAATGGTAGAACGACTGATGATTTGAGCACCTCGGGAAACTGTCCATTCAGGAACGAATGGTTGATTAAGTGGAATAGTGGGTCAACCAAGACCTCGTAACTATCCCTCAACAGTTCAGAAGACATACCATCCCTTCCTGAAGATGTCTTGACTTTAAGGGATGTGATAATGTTAATGACTTCCTCCCTTGTTACAGGAGTCAGAAAGAAGGAGTTGGTGATAGACGACAAATTGGGTCTTGTAGATGACAGTGGAGAGGGAAAACCTGAACGAAAACGATCAGCAACACCAGTGAAAAACGAGTAAAACATATTGGCCACTACTTGAGGGTCAGACACTCTTAATTTGTTGCCATCCCGGACGTGATAGTTCTGAAAGTGAGGTTTATGAGACCATGCTGTTATTTCGTTTACTACCTCCCATGCAGCTTTAGATATGTTGCTTGATGAACTTAATTTTCTAGATACTAGAGCAGCTTTTTCCTTCCTGATAAGATCTCTGGACAACAACTTCAACCTTCGATATTCAGTTCTTAAACTGCCGGACCATTCTAAATCCTTGCTGATGTAATACAGGCGTTTAACATCTTCAAGCAAGGATATGAGTTTCGAACTGAATTTGATCCTTTTTCTACTTTTTACTGATTTAAGTTTAATCTTTTTCAGAGGAAACGCCAAATCAAAATGAAAATTCAGGGTTTTAATAAAGTTTGCTGCCGATATATTAGTATCCATGGACGAAAATACCCCCTCCCAGGATTCAGACCTAGGAAGCTGGATGAATACTACTGTTGTTTATCATACGTTTGAGCGTGTACCGGGGGGATACTTCTTCGACCAGGTGCGCAGACTTGACTCTGAGAACTTGCGCATGGTGATCCGACAAAGCAGATATCACAACACTGCACTTGAAACAATCTGGGTGAAAATCAGTGCAGATATTGTCGATTAATGACTTTGACCCTTTAAACTCTCTCGTAAATGAGTGAATGGAAGGGTTTAAACCAAAGCTGGTCATTAAGTTGAGAAATTTGTGTTTTTTGAAGTCATCTTTAGTCATATCTACGTTAAAATCTCCCGCTACAATTGTCTGGCCCGAGGTTGGCATAATACAGTTCAAACATTCAAATAGGACATCAAAAAAGGAGTCGCAATCGGAAATTGGGGGTCTATAAGTGGCCAAAACAACTACACAGCCCATTTTAAGCTGTATTTTTGCAGCTGAAAATTCTGCAACACCTTCCTGACTAAACTGTGAAACGTTAATTGGCTCACACCTGATACCAATTCTAACAAAAATGCAAGTACCTCCACGCTCCATTTTGTTCCTACAGAAAGCACTGATGTTATCAAAGCCCGGGATGTGTATAAGATCAAACTCTTAAGTCTTTCAGGTTGTGTTCAGATACACAAATAATATCTGGATCCTCGTCATTCAGAAAAATTTGAAATTCGTCTAACAAAACTGGAAACATCTTCAAGCAAGGATATGAGTTTCGAACTGAATTTGATCCTTTTTCTACTATTTACTGATTAACAAAAACTGGAACAATAAATAAACTAACAGAGATGGGATGTATGCTCGGCCATCTTAATACCAACATGACGTCCAATCAAATATTGCTATCGGCGTGGACACTAATGGAGTGTCCATGCTGAGTGGTATTCAGTGTTGAGACGTTGTGTAGGGGACAGAACTCAGTATCAGGCTTCTCAATTAGCTCAGAATCTGACCAGTACCATCTGGTTTGCATTCCACGTAACGATGTGGGTCTCTAGTTTCCTGGCTATTCAGCTATCAATAAATTGTACTTTTTGAGTGCAAGTGTTACTTAGTTAGTAACTAGACTACACAGGTCATCCACACTCATACTGAACTCATATCTCCCTTAAAATACGGACAACATTGTTTCGGTGTGTCATATTTGAGAATTAATTTAGGAAAGCATCCTTTGTGAATCTATAATTTTTTTGCGAGGTTATTTTCACGAGAATTCGGGGTATTTAATTGTTCATAAAAACTGAGTAGTGGAGGATGTATAATAAGGCATTCAGCCTATATTATACACGTATAACACACACGTACTTGTAGAAATGTATCCTTCCTTAGAGAGAAAACCAATTTTATAATAAACTAAGTGTGTTTACAACCACAAATTTTACTGTGTTTTATAATTTAATATATTCTAAAAAATCCATTTTAACTGTGTCTTAATGTACGTATATAACATAACAACTCAGCAAGCAGACATAATGTTAATGAATGTACACTATGTAATTACAGAATATTTGAATTACCTTTCTATTTATATTCAAAGTGAGTCGTTTGTCACTAAGACTGCATAATTTGCTATTCGAAGAGCACTGTGGAAGTATATCGGGAATTAAGGACCATTCAACACAATCAAAAATAAATCATTTTATTAAACCTATCTTGGGATATATTAGTTATCTGATCAAACAATGACACATACTAAAATTTATATAATATTTTTTAACTAACAGTCTCTAGTATTTTGTGTGATACAAGATAAAAATTGCTATATATAATTTGTAGGGGAATACGTCAGCACTAAAAAAATCACAAAAAAAACTATATTTAATTGCCTGTACTGTAATTAAACAACCAAAAATGCCCAAGCTATAAAACTAGGAAAGGAAATTTACTGTATACAAAAACTTTTAAATAGTAAAATTATTTATAAAATGTTGTATCAAAATTGTTATTGTCATTGTTGAAAAATGGTGCGATTGAAAAAAAAAAAACTTTAACTTCAAATTCCCAAAATATGAATATCTATATGTCATGTACATTTATGTAAATATGAAACGTTCTTCTGCAACATTGCTGAAAAAAACAATGGCACCAAGTAAATAAATTGAAGCTAGAAAACTTAAGATTTGGTTGTAGAAAAATTACCCTCTAATTATCAGTTGAATCAATTCCAAATAGGAAGTCTCAAACACCCCCGTCCCTCACCCATCTGACGTCAATCTATTGACGTCACATGCATGCATCTAAGCCTCTCCCACCATACATAACCAACTGTCTAACTAAACATTTCATGATTGCATCTTAGAGAACTGTTCATATATTAAAAAAATAATAAATACAAATAAAATTATCCAGATTACAATACATGTATTAACAATGTATGTTAATTATTTGTCACAAAAAAAAATTGAAACATATATTATACTTTACGTACAGACTTATAACGAACGTATTTGCGTTTAGTTACATATTTTTGTTTTTAGAAACTGACGTCTATCTGTTTTACATCAGCTACGGAGAAAATATCATGTACTCAGTATAATAGGTTGAAAAAAGAATTGGTTAAGACAATAAGTACATATATATATTCTACATAAGAGTACTAAAAAAAATTATTTATTTGCCACAAAAGATTATATATGATTTTTACTGTAGGACTGAATTGATTATTTTCAAGTAACAGGTTGAGATGCATTGCTAAGCAAGAAACACGAGGTAAAATATCAAAATATTAATATCTTATTTCAACACTTGTAATAAAACATTGTATACATGGCGTTAATAAAGAACCTCTTGCTAGCTCAGTGGTTAGCACTTCTATTTCATATGCAGAGGGTCACGGGTTCAAATCCCAAGAGGTCCACTACAAACACTAAGTTAAAAAATCCACTAGCGAAAAAAGAAAAATAAATGGTTCCAAAGAATTGGCACAAACCCCATATTAAACACAAAAAAATCTAAACTTTGAAAATTACCAGTTTGATTCCCAAATATGTTTTTTGTCATAACTAAAAAATTAGTCAAGTTAGAAACATGCGGCTTTTAATAAAATATTTTAATCGTATTTTGCATCTTTCCTGAAACGTTAATTGAAATCGTTAGAGCCATTTTTGAGAAAATTTAGACTAAAAACTTAAGCATTGACAGTTATATATCTTTAAATTTATTTGTGTGATGTTAAAGTGATATGAGGTTTATCCTGAAAACTAAACTTAAACCAATTTAATAATGATAATCAACTATTCTTATGATTATTGAAATACCTTTGATCAACTATATTTCAATACAACCAATGCATTTATTTCACTTGAAGACAAATTTATTATTTTTGCAGTAATGAAAATTACATTTGAAAATATATGAAACCTGTTAGCGTGTGAACATTTCTTGCTAAATTATTAGTTGTTGTGTTATAACTATGAAGTTTACGTAAGTTTTGATCAAATAAAGATATTTTACACAAAACTGTTTACTTTTTTATGTATGAACACAAAATAAACTAATTTGAACAATTTTCAAATATACAAACAAGAGATTTTAACAGTTCTAGCCGATCGGGAGTTCGTTAATCCTAGAAAAAATTAAAAAGTGTGGTGGTTTGTATCACACTTATTTACTTATGGATTCTCGTGTATTACTCGTGTAGACGTGGCGCTTGTTGTCATGCTGCCTGTAATTTATTACGCGTGTCTTCCCTATATGTATATATATCGTGTTCACTGTCTGCGTTCCTTCAATCCCCTTCCCTAAATTCCTTAATGTTCTACAGTCCAGGTGTTCGGAGGTTTCATACATTTACTAATATTATTATAGATTTTTACCTATAATAATATTATCTCAAGTGACAAACTGAGATTTAAAAACAAATTTTAAACTGTTTTTTTAGTTCACATAGGTCTGCAGACATGCGGATAAACTTTATTCAACGAATGAAATACCGTCCGTCAGCTCAGTTTAGGGATTCAAAACTTGAATTCACTCTCCACAGTCCGAGTACTTAGCTCCTAAGGCAAGACCGAAAAACAACCATAGCAATAAGCTATAACAAATGTTTAGAATTGTACAGATCGTTTATTTTTATACTTGTTAAAGAAATTCTATGCTATGGAAGTTCTATATAAATTCAATTTATACGCTATAACTTCATTATTGGCTGAAAACGATACTGAATTTTATTTCAGAGTTAAGAGACCATATTCTTTAATTGTTTTTATTATAATTCAGTAATAAACCTTCGTATAAATAGATCAATAAACTGGTTTAACATTACATTTACAGTAAAATAATCAGAAATAAGGTTTAGATCTTTATCTGAAATCCACGCAAAAGAGATACCCAATTTGGCCTCCTTCCACTTTGTACTTGTAATAATTATAATCATTCGTCAGGGACCACATCAGCTGATTGGAAATTTTGGCTTGCACATTAATACCAGCTGGTACTTAACTCAACCAATGAACTACAAGCACAGATGGAGGAATTTGAGTCTCCAGTCATATATGTTCTTGGAGACTTACAGAATGGACCTAAATATTCGATCAAAGTCTTTAATTGATACAGACTACGATTGTATCAATTTATCATCGCCGTAATGACTATAATAGAATGTTGAGTGTAGTGTGATTTGATACGTTAACTGAAGAGAGAGACACAACAGAATTATTATTCTCTCAGTTATCTGAATGACATCTTTTGACGTTGCTCCACTCTCATACTTAACAACGAAGTGAATTTTAATGTTTAAAAATATATTTTTAAGATATTTAAGTAAAATAAATACGTTTTCGGTTAATTACGTACCACAACCTTTGCATGCAATGGATGAGAGAAAGAATAAGTAAACTGAAATTTTAGCCCTATTGAGGCCAAACGAACATTATTTAAGGCATAACAAGGCATCAGATAGTGATTTTAATATCTATAGAACATTTTAACTTTAGTTTGTATAAAAAACTAAGATAACACGTTAGGAGCCATTGCGATCATATCGGTAAAACGGCCCTTTAAACAGTATTTCTGATACCGTACAAATTAAATATTAACAATAATTTAACATTTATATCCAGCTAGGAATCAAGAAATAGTTAACAATCAATAGAAGGCAATGGTCTTCAAATTTGCCTATATTTTTATCTAAAAATAAGATTTTAATCGTTATCAATTTGTAAAACTACGATTTTTCAGGTGTTTACAAAATATAAAAAGTACTAGCTGATGGATATGTGGCAATTTTAATGTATGTAAATAATCATCCATTACACATGTTTAGATTTATACTGTGCCGAGTGCGAGAAGTCACCTTTATGTATATATATTTACAATAATTTCTCTTGGCATCCGAAACCTTTAGTTCAACGCACACACCACCGTCACAGACGACGGTTGGAAGGGACGAAAACGTTCGAGAGACGGTTATGTTGTTCCGTGCTTGACTCGAGGAAAGCAAGCAAGACCAGGACGTGGAGGGAAGACATTTCGGTTAATGGACGACATACATGGAGAAGTATTGGTATTTACTAGGACTATAATTCTAATATTGTCCCCCTAGATCCCATTTACAAACATTAGGAGTCATAATAGGTGAACGGGGCAAACTAATGTAATTATGTAATTGAAACGCGTTTTTTTAAATTGAGACCTTTAAATTAATTAAAAGGTTTTACATCTGGATGCTGGGGATAGCCTTTCAATTTAACTGCAATAATATATTCTACTAAGAAAACTTAGTTCTCGTAAAATATTATTGTGATCGATTTTGATGAATCACGCTCACCTTCCTCAGACCAGAGGGATTCACAAAAGAATGGAAAATGGTGTTCTAAAACTCAATTTATAAGCCTATGATCACGTGACCCCATTGGCTGGAATCGTCAAAATGGTGGCTGCTGCGATACTATTGGTTAATCCCTATTGGCTGTTACTTCTGTTCTTTTAGTCACTGAAAATACATTATTAAAGACTATATCAGAATCAAAATTTACCTGTTAATTCATTAATATATCACGATCTTCACATTTTCTTAAAAATAAATAATTCTTAACAAGCATTCATAATACGACCCTTCTTACAAACTATTAGAATATCTACATTTTCGTATATTTTATTCAAACTGTGGGTACAATTCAGAAGGTTTTTAAGTACATTAGATCTTTCAGGTTTCTTGTTTTTAAAAGCAGAGACGTGGTTTTTATATCTTTTGTTAAAATTTACAGTCTGACCTACGTAAAAGATATTGTAATACCTATAATCTGACCTATGATCTCATCTGGCTATTGTAAAATTGAGAGTGTATTTGTTAAGAGCACTTCATCAATACCTCATACAATAATTGGCTGTGTGTATATTCCACCTAGTCAGGATGCTTCAGCATTCCATTCTTTTGTGAATCCCTCTGATCTAAGGAAGGTGAGCGTGGTTCACCGAAATCGATCACCAAATACTTGTGCATTTTGTACTTGTATTGTAATACGAGTATATTTGTGCATTTTGTGCTTATATTGTAATAAATTTGTGTTGTATGACGCTTACGTGTAGGCCTACTGTGTATCCAAAATTAAAATCAAAGCTGGCTGCCTGTGTGATCCTTACCTCGGTTCTTTAAAATAAAATTGTAAATTGGGCTTCTCCACCTTCCAAATGGATACGTAATTGGCCTGCACCCAGCTGGGCTAGACACTTATAAACTCGACCCTATCTCACCAAGAGCCTTACACCAGCTTTAATCCCCCAGTTCATTTCAATACTTCTGGTTTGTTCCATGGAACTGAAATCATCATTAATGATATCGATAAATGGTTTAACATTCAAGATATTCACTGCCTTCCGATAGATGTGAAGAGCATCATTAATTTATATACAAGTTGGAAAAACATATGGACACAATTTCGCAACTTTTGGATGACTTCACTCGTAAAACTGACATCATGGTTACAAAGAACATACTTTTTGACACCGTGAACACAATTTCATCTTTTAAGGGAGACGGTCCGCGAGGAGTTGAACGAAGCTCTTCAATGTCAGCCTTTATCAAGTTTAGTATCAAATGAAATATTATAATAACATTCATATTCAAGAGAAATTAATTGCCACAAACCGGACTTCGAAAGATTTATCCTTTACAGAGTAGTGGACATTGGAGTTTCAGAATAATTTAATGTAACAAATTATTTCTCCGCTATTTAACGGTTTTAAGCAAATTATTATGATTAAAAATAATACTTTATGCAACACAATAATTAAAAAAATTTAATTATCAAATTACTGTATCTACTGGAAAAAAATATTGTTGTTGTGAGAAAGTTTCCATATTTTATTTCCACCCGTATATAAAAGCCAAATACCCTTGACTGACTAACTCACTCTACCACTCATCACAAAATCTCAAAAACCACCAAACGGATTTACACGAAATTTTAAAGAAAGTTAGCTTTAGTATCGAATGAAACCACTAAGAGAGGATTGTTAGAAATTCCATTGATAAGGGTCACAAACAGCCCCTCAACATTTAATTTTTTCCATAAGAATAACATTGGTTTGATTTTAGTAAATTAATAAAATTTGTAATGAAAATAAATAAACATGTTTATTTTGTATATTTCACATTACCCTATTGATGCATTAAGAGTTTAATCTTCAGCTGTTAAATAAAAATGAATTAAAGACGTTCGAAATAGGCTAAGTAATACCCTATACTAATAAATAGGTAGCAACACAAATGTTGTGAGTTAATATTGTAAATAAATTTAATGTTGTGATATTACGTTGTACAGATAGTCTACTATTATTGTAGTCAAATTCTTATGCCGAGGCTGAAGTCCGAGCTGTATCGATCGCAACGAGAATCGGGGTTAGCACGCATATCATGTAGGCGTATTCCCAAGTGATTGTATACTATCAAAAGAAGTATTCATATAACAAGTTAACCAAGGTTACTTTGTTAGACTGTACCGTAAATCTACAAACTTGGAAAATGGAGGATGAGGTTTATTAAATTACAGCTGGAAAACAGTTGGATATTGAAAGAGGTAAATCTTATATTTATATTTTTAACATTTAAAACTTTAGGAGTTATCACTGCCATTTTTCAATACGAACCTCCAAAGGCAAATGGCATATACATGTGTTAACGGTAACCCACTTTACATTATAATACAGTCTCACCAATACAAGTATAAGGGTGGGTGGGAGGGTTATCACCAATGCTCATCTATGGGTGAGAGAGTGTGTAGGCGTCAAGTTACACAAAATGGAAAAAACTCCACCTCATAACTCCGACCAGTAACTTGGCGCCCTGAGAGCGCCGTGAGATATTTGGTTAGGCAAAATGAACGCTGTACCTAAATTGCATTCACAAGTAGCAGGCGCTGTCTGATTAGTTCATGGACTGTGCAACACCTATGCCAAATATGACCACAAATGAAAACTTATCAGTTGTTTAGTTAAGAACTAAGTTGGTAATTGTTTGTCAATCACAAAACTCTAATATAAACACTAGTATTATTAGTAAAAAAATAGTATGAAAGGAAATAATGGTACTGTAATTCCGTGTAATATTTTGATTCTATTTATGGTTACCTCTTGTCATATCTTGTTATAGCTGACATTAAACTTATATTACAATAATAAAAATAAATAAAACCACTGTAACATCGGTAATATCATCATCTACAAGCGTGGTGCATATACATGTGGTTGTCAAATAACAGTTGTCATTCTCACATAAAGTAGTTACATAATTAACATTTTGGGACTAGATAACACCCTAATTAGTTACATATTTAATATAAATATGACTAAACATTTAATTTTAATCAGCGTTTCTATTTTTAAGTCATAGGTTAATCAATAAATGAGTACAATTTTAGTTAATTAACTGCAGATAAAAAAGCTGATGTAAATAATGGGCTTGAGGCCTACAATGTATATATGAATGTAAATAATAATTCATTTGGCCCTACAATGTAATAGTTGGGTTTATATTGTACCCAAATTGAAAAATGTATTAACTTAACCAAATCATCACAACTTTCCAAAACTAGGCTCTTACTTTTTTTTTTTTTTTTTTTTGATAACAATTTCTAACCTAGGCTGGTTAGAGATGTTCGCTCATTTTTTGTGTTGTTATTGTTTTATATATAAATAAATGGAACAAAAAATGTTGTATATAAATTGTATTGATGGAAAATGGCAGTCGTTTTTCAAAATTCGAAATATGTAGTTTTAATAGTCTTAAAAACAAGATAAGGTTCCCCATTTAATGTTTTTTGTCAGACTTATGGTTTCCAAGATAACAATGGTGGCCCGTTTAGAAAAGACACCTTATATATATATATATACACTGTACATATAAATTTTAGCCGTTAGATATGGACAATCAACAAAATTAATTTATAAAACTTGAAAATAGCAGTTAATCAGGATATTTTCTCTTTGATGACAAACAATGTACGTAGAAAAAGTATACCAGCGTGTGTCAAAACTCTTTTTAACTTTAGTAATGTCATTATAGTTCATAAAAAGATTTATGACCCAAATGCAATAAGGACAGGATTCAGAGGGTGGTGAAATGGTGACCCATAAATTACATTACCGGAGGAGGGTATTATTAAGTCCGGGAGAACGTGGGGGATAGTAATATATTGAGGAACGGTGTACACTACCTAAACTGGACTGAAGCAAACTTACATTGCTCCAGGTTTCTGTACGCACCCTTACAAATATATGTAACAATATTTTTCAACAATTATGATTTTGAGGTGCATTTAGTGATAACAGAATATAATAAAGAAGTAATTAAAAAATTAAAATAATACCGCAACAGACAATATAGATTTATAAATCTCTTTAAAATAATTTCCACTCTCGGCCACTTTAAACAATAGTGGCGACCAGAGTGGAAGTATTTTTTAAAGTGTGTACTTTACCTGTTTAAATAAACAGGTAAAATATTTGTGACACGTTTATGTGAATTTGTGATGGAAAATAAATCGAAAATGAGGGGACATATTAGAAAATACCCAATTTGTTTAACATACATTGAATCTTCTTACAATATATTCTAACTTCTTCAATCTGATGCGAAAAACGGCATATGCATAAAATACAAGTAACATTAAAATAAAATAAAAACGAAACTTAAATTTTGCGAATATTAATTTGTTTGGTCTTTTCTAATTTGTACCCACATTTTCAATTTACTATCTATAGCCACCAAGTACTAATTTTCATTCAGTATACAGAACGTGACTCTAATTTATTTTATTTATTCATAAGACGCCGATCGTCAAGATATGGGCGAATATGGATTTCGAATGAGTGTGATGAGTGTAGATGAGCGAATGTAGTCATTGTTACAAACTAAGGCCGACTATTCCTTAGAAAGTGTCAATAGCCCAATGACAAATGAACAGCCAGTGGTTATCAGCTGATCCTTCTCAAAATGTATTATGACTCTGATTGGGATCGAACTGAGAACCTTTAGCACATGAAGCTGGGATTGAACCAACTACGCTACCGACCAATTAATACAGGTAATGGGTATTAATACAGGCAGTAAAGCATTTGTGATATGTTTACGTGAATTTGTGATAGAAAATAAATCGAAAATGCGGGGAAATATTAGAAAATACCCAATTTGTTTAACATACATTGAATCTTCTTACAATATATTCTAACTTCTGCAATCTGATGCGAAAAACAGCACATGCATAAAATACAAGTAACATTAAAATAAAATAAAAACGAAACTTAAATTTTGCGAATATTAATTTGTTTGGTCTTTTCTAATTTGTACCCACATTTTCAATTTATTATCTATAGCCACCAAGTACTAATTTTCATTCAGTATACAGAACGTGACTCTAATTTATTTTATTTATTTATTTATTCATAAGACGCCGATCGTCAAGATATGGGCGAATATGGATTTCGAATGAGTGTGATGAGTGTAGATGAGCGAATGTAGTAATTGTTATAAACTAAGGCCGACTATTCCTTAGAAAATGTCATTAATTAATAGCCCAATGACAAATGAACAGCCAGTGGTTATCAGCTGATCCTTCTCAAAATGTATTATGACTCTGATTGGGATCGAACTGAGAACCTTTAGCACATGAAGCTGGGATTGAACCAACTACGCTACCGACCAATTAATACAGGTAATGGGTATTAATACAGGCAGTAAAGCATTTGTGATATGTTTACGTGAATTTGTGATAGAAAATAAATCGAAAATGCGGGGAAATATTAGAAAATACTCAATTTGTTTAAAATATATTGAATCTTCTTACAATAGATTATAACTTCTGCAATCTAATGTGAAAAATGGCATATGCGTAACATACAAGTAACATTAAAAGAAAAGAAAAACAATACTATTTAATATAAACAAGGATTCAACATAGGTCAGGTTCAAAATGAAAACAATCTCAATTTTAATAATCTCTGTAATTGATAATACCTAATGTATAGTGATATTGTGATACTTGGGAAATGGTCACAATCATATACTGATTTTGGTTTTTTTATAACTGTGTAAGCTAATAAATAAACACACATATATATATTTCAGTAAACCATTATCACTTTAAAATATTTAATTAAAATATACATTTTTTAACAGAAAGGTCATATTTAAACTGAATTTATTTTACGTTTCCTAACTGTCAGTTACTTAATATAGTACGGACCTTATATTAAGAACTTTGGCCGTAATCCTTCCAAAAGTATTTCTTTATAGTTGAAGTAAAATGAGGTCGAGTGATAGAGAGTTCCTCAGAGAACAAGAGAAGCATTGATTTGTTCTCCATGTCAGCCTGTCACAGAACAATGTATGGCGCACTACATTTACAGTTCTTGGAGGAAGGGCTGAACTCTCTGTAAAAGGAATGGAAGGATTTTGTTACTGAGGAAATGGTTTCGAGTTTAATATAAATGGAAGTTTTATGTATGTATAATATAATAACATAAAATAATATACATATTATATGCAGAGTTTTGTTGCAATAATAGTTTTATGTTATATATGAAATGTTAAAATAGTCATGCTACTTTACATGTGGAAGAAAATTTCCATCCATAAGCTTTAATACAAATTAAACAAACAGTGGGCTGTGTAAATATGTTGGTGGTTGTTTTACAAATCATTACGAAACCAATTTTACACGTGATTAAAAAAGTAAATTTATCAATGAAAACAATTACTAAAACCATCATTAAAAAAATGTACTAGCATTCCAAATTCTACAGTCATCAACTTAATACTTAAAATAAATATGAATAAGATATCTTTTGGCAAAAATAATTCTTGGAGTATTTTATTTTTCAAAACAGAATATCCAACATGTTTATGTCCTCTCTAAAAAAGGACTATACAAAATATATAGACTTTCTTTAACAATCCTTTTACCACTTGGATTTTAAAAATAAATTTAACACTTTTGACACTAAATAAGCAGTGGTGCGTTTTCCAATCATTGTGAACTCATTTATAGTTCCTGAAGGGTTTACGCTACTACCGCACAAAGAGAATTAAAGAGAGATATTCTGAATAGTGAGTTCTTTTGTAATCGTAGTGTACTATATCCTTTTATAAGGAATCGTAATTTCTGACGCATGTATTTCCACAATATCCTCGCACTGTGAGTTCCGGTACACAAATATATATATATATATATATATATATATATATATATATATACACATTTTGTATAAATGTACTCGTATATCACTCTGTTTTATTGCTATAAAAATTGCGATTTAATCGGCTCTTACAACACTCTGTGTGCATGTACACACAACAAGGGTGGTACTTGGTACTTTTATCCCGTTGCATGGTTACTATACTGAAACCCACATGTATACATACTCTTTCGTTAGCTGATGCCACTGCACCCTTATTCTACTTTTTTCTTTTATCTTCACTCGCCAGTTCACATGGGCTAGCAAGCCTGTGCGTGGACTTTATTCAACGAGTGAAGTACTTACCGTTGGCTCAGTGGGGATTCAAATATAGAACTTTTGCCTTCCACAGTCAGAATCCTTAACCACTAAGCCACCACACTGGCAATATTGGATTCTTTTTGTACTGTTATTGTGTTCAATATATATTGAATTGTAGCCAACGTCACAACGTGTTTAGAGTGTTGCCATTATAAACAAAATAGGATACACTTCTGCACGCATCACCTGCCAACGCTTCACTCGCTACGCTTACTTCACCTCCCTCGTGTGTAATTTCGTTACATTTCTTCACATTGCACACAAACACTGTTCAAGAATAAAAGTTTCTGACAAGTTAGACCGCCATAAGCTCTCCTATTTGTATAGTAAATGGAAACAAGGTTCCTGGTGGGCCAGTATAATATTTTGTCTAATTACAATAGATTTTCGAGATATAATATTTAAAACTCCTTTCTCAGTATGAAGCTCTTAAGGAATACTTTTGCCAAGTTATATGTGAAAGCCAAAGGGGGGTAGGGTCCAAGGTGGCTCAAATTTGTATCTGAGTTAGAGATAATACTGGTTGGAAACCTGACCTTGACTGCTGTTTTGTATCACTGCTATTCACCTTCTACTCTACTGGTTATCCTCCTTACTCTGTCTGATAAGTTACCCGCACAGATCAATAGTTTATGCGGAAGGGGTTAAAGTAAGGTTGAATAGGAGAACATTATAAATGGTGTTTGTCTGTTATATTTATAGACATGTTGCTATTGTACTGTCCCTGTACTGAAAATAGTTTTAAACTAAAGATGGTAATTTGTCATGATAGTTATTGATGAGGTATATTTTTAAACACTGTCCATAATTATATTCAGTACAACAATTACCTTTTGAAATTAATTGTTTTCATACCAGTATGAAATTAGGGGCAAACAATAATTAGTATAAATTTAGAGACATTATAGCAATTTGTTTTAGAATATATTGTTTGTGGTAAGTTGTTATCATGGACCTGAACATTTGGAAAAGACACATTATTATTGTTTTCTGGATTTTATAAAGGTAATATATTTTGGGTTTATTGTATTGACACAACATATTGAAGAAATGAAGACAGTAACATGTGGGGTTGACATTGAATATCTGTCACTTGATATTGTTGTTATTGTCATTTAATAACAGGATATTTTTATTTGTCTGAGTAAGTTGCCACCTCGACTAGAGGCTAGCAATAATGATAGTTTAGCTCAGTGAAGAAGAGCGTAAGTAGTGGTCAGGGAGTTATAACAATAATAATACAAACTAATATTAAATATTTCTCTCTTAATGCAAAAATGACTTAAAATAAAATTATAAAACACTTAAAATTGTAAAACAAAAATGAACACAACAACCAGATCGAATAATCACTATCCAACTCTCATTTTTATTCCTCAGCTGATCAGAAAGTAAACAAAAAAATACATACATTATTAGCCACGATCCAATTTTGCTCAGAGACCGTAACAATATTGTTCTCATTCAGAATCACATGTAAAAGTAAATATAAAAGTATACAAACAGAAAAATACATGTCACAAAGTTTAAATTTTTATGGTATGTGTTATAGAGATATATAAATACAGAGAGCAATTGTTATTAGTATACCACATAATTTCTGAGTGGCTGAATATAAGCTGAACACCATCCATGATATGGAATCATGACATTCATTGATAAATAATGTATGGTTAGGTAAATAACTTTAATAATTTATTACATATTTTTTAATTGGACAGATTATTTGTAACTAAAAAATTGTTTCTAGTTTTTCAGTTGCAAAATTATATATAAGGGTAATGCATTCTTAATAATGAATAGGCCCAATACTAATGAAAAAAAATAAATTTTTGAGTTGTTGAGTAGGAACTGTTTTCCCAACTGTACGAACTATAATCAGTACAATAAGTAATCTTTTTAAAATGCGTTGCTTTAAAGTCAGAATAAAGATATATCCACACAATATAACAAACATGCTTCTCTAGTAACTGCTGGTGTGTTGCTTCAGTGGCTAAGGCCTCAGATTGCGGAGGGTAACTGAGGTAACGATCGGCACTGCACTCGTTGAATAAGTTCACGCACAGGCCTGCAGGCCCATGTTAGGGACGAGTTTATTTTTTATATACACTAAAATATCGTGTTTTAATATAAGTTTTGGTTAAGGTAGTTAGTACCGACTAAGGGTAATCGTAATTTTTATCTGTAAAACAATGTGCTAGCTGTTTGGACTCTAGAAACGTTATAATTCTCCAACAAATTCATCAACAATTCAAAATTACTTTGACACATAACTTGCCTTTTTTAGTTACACTTATAATGAAAATCATACAGAACCGCGACTAATAAATATAAATACAGTGATAATTGTATGGTAAACGCGTTAAAATTAAGCAATTTAAAAAGTTACTTGGTAGTTTATAAATTATGGAGTTTTATCAAGTAAAATATTACTAAATACAAACTCTTTCTTTGGTTAGGCCAATTTTAAGTATTAAAACTTTCTAAGGAGTAGAAAAAACTCCTATTAATTTTAGTTGGTTGGGTACAGAAAGCATTTATACTCCTAATTGAGCTGTCAAGCGTGAATAACGCCGTTAGCGATGTGGCATTCACACACAACGACTACAGTTAAATGTTGGATTGATCATATGAGTGGAAATATACGTGTTATTAAAATAAAATCATTAATTACATGTCTAAACTTACTTAACCATACAATATTTACAAAAATATTGGATAATGTAAATGTTAGATAGTATTATTGTAGGTGGATTAATTGTGATATTATTTGAATTACAAATAAATAGTCATTATAATTTAGTTGAAAATTTATGACATTATTCAACATTACTAGAATCCATAAAATGTATTAATTATATTTCATTTTATAGCACTTTTCTTTATATATATAGCTATTTATTTACCAATATTGTTATTTCAGCCAAGTGATGCCCACGATATTATTGTATTTCTAGTTTCTTTAAACTAAATGTTATTGATGGCTATTGTATATTAAACCACCATATCTCCTATAGCAAAAACTGCATCAGTATTTAAAATTAATCTTAACTCTAAACCCGTAATTAAAGGCATGGTAGGTTTGTCTTAGTTTGAATTCAATATATGGTAAATTGACGTTGAATTCATTATATACACGAAAGTTGGATACAACTTACAGATTAAAACCATATATTCAAAATTAGTTGAAATGCATAATTGTATAATGTTTTCATGTACAAATTAAATACAGTTACGTGATAAACAGCTCTAACAAGATTTGTGCTACGAGTACGGGTTTTTTAAAGTCTATTTATTAATATTTTTCAAATTTTCACACTACTTATTCTTAATAAGATAAGTAAAATATGATGATACAATGATAAAATATAGTTACCCTCTTGATCAATCCTATTTCATGTATTAGTTTTTTTATGCCATTTCCCAATCTTACCCAATGACTTACCATGAAGATTGAGTTCAAATTAATAATTTATCTACATTGAGAGTTCGTGTTTTCCCCGACAGTGAGTTAGCTAGCTTCTATCGATAGAACAAAGGATCGACAAATATAAATAACAAAATTTATATGATTTCATCTTTGGGTGGATGGACAACCAGGGGTAGAACACTTTCCCAGAACACTACCGTAAGAGGACTAGCATCGTGAGGTTGAGGAGTAGAGTCTGTATGGTAGAGATGAAATGCTTACAGTCACTTGTGTACTTTGGGAGTAGACAGGAGGATCCGGCTAATGGAGATATGTGAGCCGTATAGACTACGGGGTAGAGTAGGTAACCCACCTACTGGTACGTTCTGACCAGTGATGTAAGGTGGTTGTGTGGGAGTTCGGTGGGTGGGGTTCTGACTGCAGTGCAAGGATATGAGAGTCCTTTAGTCCTGATGGTGAGGAAGGTGGGACGATCTAACCAGTAGTGCAGGGTGTATGTGTGAGCCCTTTAGTTCTTGTGGTGAGGAAGGTGGGATGATCTACTGGTTAGTAGTGCAGGGTGGAAGTGCGAGCCCTGTAATCATGTTGGTAAGGAAGGTGGGAGATCTAACCAGTAGTGCAGTGTGGATGTGAGAGCCTTTTAGTCCTAGTGGTGAGGAAGGTGGGACGATTTAACCAGTAGTGCAGGGTGGATGTGCGAGCCCTGTAATCATGTTGGTAAGGAAGGTGGTATGATTTAACCAGTAGTGCAGGGTGAATGCATAAGTCCTATATTCTAGGAGGTGAGGAAAGTGGGACGATCTAATTAGTATTGCAGGGTAGATGCATAAGCCCTTTAGTACTGATGGTGAGGTATATGGGACGATTTAACCAGTAGTGCTGGGTGGATGTGAAAGCCTTTTAGGTGTGAGGAAGGTGGGACGATTTAACCAGTAGTGCAGGGTGGAAGTGCGAGCCCCGTAGTCTAGGTGGTAAAGAAGGTGGGACAATCTAACCATTAGTGCAAGCCGGTTAGTCCTGTTGGTGATGAATGTGGGACGATCTAACCAGTAGTGCTGGGTGGTTGTGTAAGCCCTTTAGTCCTAGTGGTGAAGTAGGTGGAACGGTCCAATCAACAGGCCTAGGGGTAATATTAGATTAAGCCACTCACCACATCACATAGACTACATTTAGACAGTCATAACTGGTGGAAGCTCATTGCAGTGATCAAAGTTGTTTTCAGCAAAGGAGGCCACACAGTAAACCATAAGTCTAATTCAGTCGCTATGGAAAAGCCATCCTTGTTTATAATCAGTTGCTTACCAGAGTCAGGTCTGTCTGTTCCAGAAAATGCTTGCCACGACACTACTTCCTCAGATCTTGACAATGGTATATGACAGATCCAAGCCGACCTCATATATACACATCATCTGGCGTAGCAATTTTATATTTTAATAACATATGTATGGTTTCTTGAACGTTCTATTGGGTTATTAAAATATATCATAATGTATATATTTCGAAATACACTTGATTGTTGTGATGTGAATTTCTTGTACACCTTACAGTCTATTACTGATTTTATATAACAACAATGATCAATAATAACTGATAAACATTTAAAGTACTTAGTTTATAATCTCATCGGGTTTTAAAATGGCCAATACCAAATTAGGCATTCCTGTTAAAATACAATTAATGGCATGTAGTAAATTGATGCTACATAAACAAATTTTAACAGCATTTACAATTAACTTTTAAATAACTAAATTTTAATATCCCTAGTATTGAAACTATATATTTCAATTACAGCAATTTGATTGCTTTATCATTTAAATTCGAATATTAATTCATATGTTTAATTTTATGTTTTCATGGATAATAAACTTTTGCAATACAGTTTGCTGGGGCTGCCAGGTAAATTTATTTCTGTCTACAACATTTTAAATACAAACAATTTAATGGACGTCGTAATACAATAAATGAGTCAAGTTAACGGTATATTGTCAAATAAATAAGTAACTAAATAAATGGTACTGTGTTATTTTAAGAATAGTTATGATGCAGTTTATTTTTTAAGCAAGGACAGTCGTAAGTTATTATTACATTGAAATCGTTAGGTAAAAATCAAAACAAGGTAATAGTGTGATTTCAAGTAACAACAAATAATCTAAAATATTTATAAACTAATACTAAAATATATTATTTATCATCACAGATGTGCTGAAATATAACTAAGCTGCTTTGAGAATAGCCACAAACTTTATTTTTAGCTTTAATAATATAATTTATATGACATTATAATCAATACAAAATAGGGTACTTAGAATGTTGGTAGATTTAAACTGTATTTAAAACGTACAAAACTGAGATGTTATAAATTATAAAACTTGAAAGTTCTACAAATTCCAGTAGGAGTTCAGGTTCTACCACAAAGTCCGAAGTCCTACATACAACTGTCTGCTACTTTAATTAATTCTAGCTTGTACAACAAAGCAATGAAGATGATAAAGTAACATTCCTAAAAAACAATCCAACAAATAGCTAAATGTTTTTCCTTAGTCTAATGTTTTTGTGGTAGAGTTTAAACAACCATTATCTAACTTTAACTACGAAATGTTGTAAAGCAACTCCTTGAAACAACACTACAACCCACAGAAGGTGCACTACTTAGTGTTCTCAATTTAACAGGAATTTTTATTAGCAAGTTTACCAATACCACGGCAGAGCTGTGAAGTGGAGACGGAGATGCTGAGGGTTGGAATGCGGAGACGGAGTGAAGAATACAAACAATTTTGAACAAAAGAGGATAAAAATATCACCATGGGCATCTTAAGAGGGGTCCTAGCGATGGTCAGTTCGAGCACTTGCAGAGTTCATGTTTCTACGAGGAAGAAGCTCGAGAGACAGACTGAGAGCGATATATCGTAGCCAAAACACCCGACCTGTCGTGATATTGCTTACTACAAATTATAATACTTGTTATCGCTACTAGGTAGCGTAGTAAGCCTAATTACATTGTTACAGACTACAGGAATTAAATATTTATTTTTATTATAAACGTAACAATTAGTAAATTTATGAGTTTGTTCATGAGTTAGGGTTACTAATGTAATAAATTGAATAATAACTATAATTAAGTATCCTTAATTAATTTTTAATAATAATATTCAGCCATTAATTTTTATTATAATAATAATAAGCCATCTTCAGTGTGTAAATAATATAACCTATAAGAAATGAACAATTATAAAAATAAAACAGATGAAAAGAACTAATGATCAATTTAGTGTGTGGGTAAGTTAAATTTTACTTTTAATTCTTGTGTTTTTTAACTCCATTTTTTTTCATATGTAGGATTTTTCATGTTAGTTTGTTTATTTAATATGTTCTGTGGTTCATTGTAATTGGTTTTGTATATGTGTACATTTCTTTGGAATACATTTTTTCTCCTTTCTTCTAGTATTCTAAAATTGTTACATTTTCATTGATATTTTGGTAACTGTGACTTTTTGATCAGCTAAACATATTCTCCAGTCTAAAAAACAGTTACCAAAATATAAAAGAAAATAATGCAATTTTAGAATTGGAGAAGAAAATAATTTCCAAAGAAAATTTACTCATATACATAAACAATTATAATGAACCACAAAACATATTAAATACACAAATTAACATGACAAATCCTATATATGAAAAATTAAAGAAATTAAAAAAACACAATAAATCAAAAGTGAACTGCAACTTACCTACACACTAAATTAATCATATGTTATTTTCATCTGTTTTATGTTTATAATTGTTCATTTCTTATAGGTTATATTATTTACACTCTGAAGATGGTTTAAGAGCCGAAACCGGTCATGTATTATTATAAAAAACTAATAAGGGATACTTAATTATGGTTATTATTCAATGTAATAATTAGTAATTTTGATATGTACACTACATGACTTGTGCTGTTTAAATGGAAATCAGCGCCTTCAATATCACAGAGGCATGACGTTTAGAGAACTTCTCTTGAATCGCCGACTATATTAGATGAAAAAGTGACAAAACAAATTTTATATTAAATTACCTTGTTAATATATAAGTTTGAAATTGGAAGTAATTTGGAAAATATTATTTTACACTACATTGTATATTATATATATATATATATATATGTGTGTGTGTGTGTATGTATGATAAAATTCGGCATTTCATTACTCCAAAACTTTAGATTACCTTCTACTGCATATTTTCCATCCAAATATACATTCAACAATTTACAAAACGTGTTACTATAGTTATTTATTTAGGATAGTTAACAAGTTATCCTTGTGACTACTCAGATGTAGAAGTGGTTCAGGGATGGACAGGTTGTACAAAGCTGTCATTAGTTTGTGTCTGTGATATAGTCAAAGGCAGGCCCAAACCTTTGATCACATGAATGGAAACATCGTTACTAACTAATCTCAATATAGTTAGTCAATTACTAGTTTTAGACAGCAGCTCGTCTGAATTTTATGACAAAGAGAATGAGGATGTGAAATTTAGTATTTTTATAATATTTTTATACTTTAAAATACAACTGTCCAATATTTCTACCTTTATAAAAATTGGAAACTCACAAACTATAATTAGTACCATTGAGAATGAACACTATGATTTATTGTACTGTTTTTTACGTTATATATATTTATTTAATTGAGAGGTTTCAGGATTTTCCTTTTGGTATTTATCTCTTAATAATAGTCAAACCGTCTTTATAACTAACTATAATTTTTTATGATTTAATAATAATAATATAAGAGTATTAAGGACATTGTATGTGTATGCAGTTAAATGGAGATTGAAATTGCCACGCGCAAAAACTGCAGCTCAGAAATGGTATTATTTTAATTATTATCACTAGGTTAGTTTAAAAACAAATGGTCTTTATAATATTTAGAAAATGGTAGCTATTTATATACAAAAATACATAAATATAAATTATTTTGAATGATTGTGGTTATACGAACAGAGAGTTAAGCTGTTAGAAGTGTGGTCCCTGTTAAAACCCCAAAACTAGTGTCCTTAGGCATTTCTTCCTAGAGAATATGATTAAAACATGCAAATGCCGTTTATCCTGATTACAATATACATTCTCCACAGACTGGATCTACACACTGTTCCATTTAAAATATTTTATTAACTTTTAACCCTGACAATGTAAATCTGTCCTTAAAAACTTCATAAAAGAGTGCGAGTTGAAATGTGAATTAAAACAAGTTTAAGAGGCCGATGCTACTTTTACTCTGGTGTCGAATATAAATAAAATATATAACTATAAAAGACGATATTACAAAAGTTTTTCTTTTCATTTCCTTCGTTTTTAGAACAGTATCTTCAAATATTTTAAGTTATTTACGTAAAATATTACTATTCAACTCTCATAAGTTTAAGATTTTATCGAACTTTCGTTTTTGTTGAGCTTAGTAGGAAAAGTTGGCCGAAACTGAATAAAAAGGTTCCCGATTAGTTAAATTAACATTGTTACCATATCACACTGCTACACCAGTCTAATAGAAATATTGACTTTCTGAACAGTCTGATTATTCTTTAACCAACCATCCCTTTGTTAAAAAGTATTAGTATCATGTTCATTTAATTTATTGGCGAGATTCAGCAGCTATGGGGATGTGTTTGTAATGTTTATGTAATGGAATTAATGTTGAGTTATTTGTCACTCAGCTGATCATTTTACGGCATAATGTATAAAGCTTATGGGGAGAGAGAGTGAGGGAGAGAGAGGGGGAGGGGGAGAGGAAGGGAGTGAGTGAGAGAAGAGAGAAAAGGGGTAGGGGAGGGGGATGGGGGGAAAGAAGGGGGGAAAGAAGGGGTGAAAGAGAGAGAGAGAGAGAGAGAGAGGGAGAGAGAGAGAGAGAGAGAGAGAGAGAGAGAGAGAGAGAGAGAGAGAGAGAGAGAGAGAGAGAGAGAGAGAGAGAGAGAGAGAGAGAGAGAGAGAGAGAGAGAGAGAGAGAGAGAGAGAGAGAGAGAGAGAGAGAGAGAGAGAGAGAGAGAGAGAGAGAGAGAGAGAGAGAGAGAGAGAGAGAGAGAGAGAGAGAGAGAGAGAGAGAGAGAGAGAGAGAGAGAGATGCGACAACTACAATAATAACTGTAGATGTAATAACTACCCAACTAAGGCCATTTTTTTAAGCCAAGTTCTCCCACAGTATCACAATCGTCCCTACAGCAGGATCCTGGTCGAGTAGATTCTGCGCCGAAACCGGTACTCTTTATAAAAATTAAACCATTATTAAACTATTACGTTTATAAGGAGTCTCATGCAATAAATTTCTTTGTTGAATATTGTTAAAGCTTCATAAAATATCGTTCTTCTTTTACCAGATTACAATCCTGCTTTGCAAAGTAAATATAGTTATTTTGTAAGGAAAAACTCGTAATACGATCAATTTGTAATTCTCTTATAACATTGTATTACTCAGAACAAATTAATTGGCCTCCATAACTAACTAGCTCAGAGGAAGCTTAAAGAGTCTTCTCGTGTTTTATACTTTACTAACTAACAACAACTTTGGCGTTTTCATGTACTTATATTTTTGTATATAAATATTCATAATTTGTTTAATCTAATTCGTCACTTTTATTTCAAAAACATAAATTAATATTAGAGACAACTGAAAAATATATTATTATTTTGTTTGTATATTTTAATTTATAAAAAACCAAACTGCAGAATAAATAATAAAATATCATCAACTTTGTTGAAATATAATCCCTATATATACTAAATACATTTTCTATTTTATTTTGAACAATAAATAATACAAATTTAGTACACATTACCAGATTATTTATATCTTAAAATGCTTACGAATAATTGCTAAAAAATGTGTCACAAAATAGGGAAATATTTTTGTGTAGGCCTAGATATTTACGAACCTATTTTCCTGTAGCTAACAAACGTATACCTGTGCTGCTACTAACATTTAGAATGTGGTAAACGTGTGGTATCATATGACTGACAACTAATTAAGTATGTAGTTTGAAACCTATTAATTAGTGGTACAGGGTGAGCTTTACGGAACCTCCTAACCCTGGCTCTACCATAGGAAACATTGTAAAGTAAAATTACATATACAAGTAGAATAGTAAAATGGATCGAGATGGACTGGTTGTTAGTCCTAAGATCTTATTAGTGGAGTAAGTTTAAGAACGTTGAGTTTATTCTCCGTCATCCACTCTAATGGAACTGTATGTCAATAATGACTTCAAGAAAATGAAGACAATTATATGACATCAACTCAGTTCGCTGTAGTGTAATGGTGAGTAAGAAACTCTCAGCTATTTACACCTGATGAGACGAATACAATTTCGAAACAGCACACATGGAGACCATCTGGTCCACGCACCAACATCCTTTCGGTATGGCCTAATGCATAGCAACCAATTGTTGTCAGTTGGTACCTTAGCAGAACCTAGAAGGGGCGGTTTACTTTTGTTAACGCAGAGTAACCAGTAGACTTCTGTCATGCGGAAAACTGCAATTATGTGTAATAATTGATGTCATAGCGACCATTGGTTAGAGGTTCTTCCTCTCCTGGTAGCGAGTAACATGCTCGTGAGTCCAAAACCAATGCTTAACCAGGTCAGTATGGTTAAAGCGCTGCAATGTTGAATGTATGAAGCACTTATTTTAGTACGAATGGATATCAATATTAATCATAATCAATACAACCTACAACCTTAGTAAACACACTGTAGATGTCTGTGATGACATAACATTTTACTGGCAAATATACACTAACGTTACAATGGGGTTTATTAATAAAACTGAAATGTACAAAAGTAGGACCCTTTCTGAATTTGAAGCATTACGTTATTTAAATATAAATTTTAAAGTTTTACGTTGTTTTGTCTTGCAATATCATTGCAAGTGTTGGATCATTATAACAATAAGTAAAACATGTTGTTTGGGGTCCATATTGGGTAATTTATTCCTTCCAGTTATCTATGGAGTTGTGTATAACAATAATACAACAATTTTCTAAAAGTTCATTAACAAATTAGTTGTAACCAATTTATAAACTACATCTGATGAGACCAGTAATATTCAGGGCATTCCTTGGATTCAAAACATTATATTTATTAGGGGTTAAAGTGGTACATCAATTTTATTATTTATAAAACATATGAACAACAAAGCATTTAACCCAACACAAAAATAACACAAAACTGACTATAACATCGTTTTTGAAAGGTCTTCTTATTGGAAAATTGTAATTTTATCAAACTCATCCCTATATCTACAATACAAATGTAATGATTTCTATCCTCGTATAGTTACAAATTGCTTTAAATGTTAAAATATTAGTTACAAAATAGGTCAATATTTTTACATTGTATATATTCACGATCTAATTTATTTTAAATAAACTGTCTTATAATTATGTCGCTACTGAAAATGTGAAATTGGTAGCTTGTAAAAATTGCAATTTGTAAAAATAAAATTAAGTATCTCCATAATTTTAATTAATGAGGCCTTTTGTTGCCAAAAACAAAGACTAATGATGTTGTCTTTGAAAAAGGCCTCATTACTGAACAAATTTAAATTATTTAACTATAACATATTTATATGTGGATGCTTTAAAAAATAATATATAAAATGTGCTATGAAAATACAGTTAGATTATTGAATATGTTGGAAACTGGATTATTCCATATAAAAATAATGATTTATGTTATTAAACGTTCAAATAACTAATGGTTTATGTTTGAGGGACCCCGTTGGACCTTATAATGCTGCTAACATTATAAACGTTCAAACAACTAATGGTTTATGTTTGAGGGACCCCGGTGGACCTTATAATGCTGCAAACATTATAAACGTCCAACAACTAATGGTTTATGTTTGAGAGACCCCATGAACCTTATATTGCTACAAACATTATAAACATTCAAACAACTAATGGTTTATGTTTGAGGGACCCCGGTAGACCTTATAATGCTGCAAACACTATAAACGTTCAAACAACTAATAGTTTATGTTTGAGGGACCCCGTTGGACCTTATAATGCTGCTAACATTATAAACGTTCAAACAACTAATGGTTTATGTTTGAGGGACCCCGGTAGACCTTATAATGCTGCAAACACTATAAACGATCAAAAAACTAAGGGTTTATGTTTGAGGGACTCTTAGGAACCTTATAATGCTGCAAATATTATAAACATTCAAACAACTAATGGTTTATGTTTGAGGGACCCCGGGCGACCTTATAATGCTGCAAAGATTATAAACGTCCAACCAACTAATGATTTATGTTTGAGGAAACCCGGTGGACCTTATAATGCTGCAAACACTATAAACGTCCAAACAACTAATGATTTGTGTTTGAGGAACCCCGGTGGATCTTATAATGCTGCAAACACTATAAACGTTCAAACAACTAATGGTTTATGTTTGAGGGACCCCGGTGGACCTTATAATGCTGCAAACTTTATAAACGTCCAACCAACTAATGATTTATGTTTGAGGGACTCCGGTGACCTTATAATGCTGCAAACATTATAAACGTCCAACCAACTAATGATTTATGTTTGAGGGACCCCGGTGGACCTTATAATGCTGCAAACACTATAAACGTTCAAACAACTAATGGTTTATGTTTGAGGGACCCCGGTCGACCTTATAATGCTGCAAACATTATAAACGCTATTATTATATGTAATTATTATAAAATTGTTAGTCGTACGCCCATGATGACTAACAGTATATGTTTGTAGGGTGAATAGGGAGGCTATCCTTAAACGTTTGTTTTCGTATGGACATAGAGAGGAAGTAACACAATATGATAGGAGTTTGAATATGTTGTTAGGTTAATTCAAAAATAAATAAGAAATGCACAATAATATGTCAACTTATAGTCATTGAGGATAGTTTTGCTATATTGAAAGCCTTAAAACTATACTGCACTTCATTCACTTCATTGTTGATTTCAAGACCCTGGTTGCAGAGATATGAGTGAATATGAGGGGTGATTGAGTGTAATGGGTGTGAGTTAATGAGTGTAGTCATTGTTACCAAGGTCGAACTGTTCCTTAGAAAGAGCCTCTTATTAATGGCTCAATAGCTAGAGGAACGAAGGGACTACAGTTTTACGTGGTATATGAATAATTTAAGTGGCTTGCAATATCAACGAACGCATTAAGTTGACGTGCTATATAGTAAAGTTATTGCAAATGTAACAATACAGGGCTTCATTGTTTTAGTTTGTTTGGTACATAGAACAAGCAAGAAAGATGGCAAGCTATTATTGTTAAAAACTAACTATAGTAATTTAATAATTTCTATATGTAACTACTAATCTTACATATAGATTTAAAAAAGATTAAAAAAGATTTAAATATTTTAAATCTTAAATTACCGGTGGCGTAGTGCTGTAACCCAGCTACTTGGGGACAAAATGTTGAGGAGATTGTAGGCGATAGATTATATTCTCGGTCCTCCGAGTATCCGGCACGACGCCCGCTTAATATTTGCCACCGATGTGGGCACTAGTATTAAAGTTTGGGGTTTCCATGTTGGTTGGTAGTCAAGGTTCGGATATTGTGTAGGAAAAGAGGACTGAGTGTCAGGCTGGTCAGAGAGCTGAAAATCAGCCCAAAACTACGTGGTTTGGATCCCACGTAAAGCTGTATGTCTCTTAGTAACCCTAGCTACTGAGCTATTAATAAATAGCCCTTTCTGAGGGACAGTCGACCTTAGTTAGTAGCAATGACTACACTCGTTCATCTACACTCATCACACTCATTCGCTCTTCATATTTGCCCATATCTCTACGATCGACGTCTTAGTGGCGAATAATGAATATGCCACGAAGAAACCAAACACCTACCAGTACCAATACTGCCAACCGGGAATCTATACGTAAGAATTATTTAATTGTTTTGATAGGTGATAGTTCAAGATAAGAAGCGTACTCATAACGACATTATCCTCAACTGACAATCAGATCAGACTATACTGCTCAGATCTGGAAGCCAACTATTAGCAGTTACCAAGGGTTAAACGAATTAAATTCATGATTTTGATTTTATTAGCAGAACGTCAACATCTTCTCCTTAACCTAAAATATGCAGTGGTTGTAAAAGTATTAAAAAACCTACATACGCAGATAACCCTACAAACAATAGTTTAATGAAATATGCTGAATATCCAATATCAAGAACCCTATATTAGAGGTGAATTTTAATATGGCTGCTAATCTTCTTACAGGGCAACACGAATATGTAAGTTCTTTACAAAGTGCTTCCATGAACTGAGAACGTTTTGGGTTTTCATGTGAAAATATTTAAAAAGGAAAGTTAATCTTTTATATTTCTCAGATTATGCTAAGGTAATTCAGCTATTTTACTATTTAATCGACTGTAAGGCTGTATAACAGTTTGTATATCATCCAGCAACACCAGGTCTGCTAATTAAATCACTCATATTTCAGTGATAAACAATATCAAAGAAAATATCATATGTGATTAATTAAAATTTGGTATATTAAAAAACAAACACTGATTATTACACAATGCATAATAACTATAGGCTATTTTGGCACACATAAACCCATAAAAAATTTATATCCTTTAAAAAAAAGTGTAAATATGTTATACCTGAAATTATTTTAAAAATAGTAATTAAAATGCACAAGTTAATTTTCACAAGGACGAATAATACGCTTATATTATATATTTATAATTCAAAATTTGCTCCAGAGAGGGAGCATTCTTCCAACTCTGGATAAGAAGGGATAATGATCTACTGACAGGAGTTATGGTCGTTCCTTGGACAACCGCCAGAATTTAGTCTGTAAATTTCGGGTTACAAAACATTTTCAACAATCAGTATCATACAACCTTTATGCAATATTTGATTTGTATTGTTAAGTAGTTTTAGTTTATTTAATCTATGCAAAATTAAGGATATCAAATCAATAATGAATTAAATGAAGCACTAAAAAATCACTAAGTAAACAATATTTTTTTCACTACACTACTATGAGTTTAGCTGTTTTCGTTATGTGTTTACAACCTGCGAAACATCATATTTTTAACAGCTGTCTATTGTTTACTACCGAAAGTAACATTGTTTACAACCGAAAATTTTCCACAGTCAACAACACCTGTCTTTATTCCGTAGTGTAGTGAAACGTATCGTTCAAAACTCGAGTGAAAGTGTTTTATATGTTCTCAACCATTTGAAGTGCTCGACAAGTCTCGCACTTCAAACATATGGTCTCGAACATGCAAAACCCCACTTTCCACTCTTGTTATGAAATACAGTATACTATTTAATAGGCATTAATATACATAGTTGGTTGAAATTGAGTTAGTTTCATTGAATTATCCTGAAAATTGTCATAATAACTTGATGAACTACACTATAATGTTAAAAATAACTTTTTTACTTGCAATATTGGGTTACAAGGTTACACTGTAACCTTTATGTTATTTGTTATGTTAAGGTTACACTGTAGCCTTTATGTTATTTGAAATATCAACTCATCAAAATTATTTATTTTTTTAAGGTTGAAAAATACGAAACGTATTATTTTTAAAATGTATATAGTAAAGTCTAAATCTATTTATTTAACTCTAGTGAACATTTTATATTTATATTGTAATACATTTGATTTGTGTGATGTTCACTTGTATTTCATTTACTAACACGTATTATCCTAATAGTAAGCTGTTCAACACTATTGTAAAGAACTTTCTTTATTTGAATTAACATCGTATATTTAACTGTTTATAGCGTTTATTTCCTTTAGTTTGAATACATGTTATTTAAATACTAACATGTATTCAAATTAAAGCATTTCTTAGCAGTTTTTAATACACTCATATAATATCTACTGCTTCATAATCGTAGAACACGCTAAAACAACACGTCATTTTTATGTGTCTCAATTAAATCTGTGACATAATTATATTTTTAATGTATCACATATTGTTACTTTTCAATAGTGTAATATATTTTGCAGTGTATCTAAAATTCTACAATTTCCGTGGAGTTTTGCAAATCTAATGTTATACCTGAGAGTAGAGTCTTTATTACCCTCAATGCCAAACCATTTGGACCTTCCGCTGCTATGAGCACTCTGACAGCAATTAATTACAAGATGTCTTAGTTTCTGAGTTGAGTACAAAGAGTGCACTATAATTTATTTACAATTCATTAACTTCTTTTATTCATTATTGTTTGCAGTTACAATGGATAGTTAATAGAAACTAATTACCATCTCAGTAATTATTATCCAAATAAAAACGTTAATGTATATATAAAAAATATTGATAATCATTTTCATATAAACAGTGATTCATATAACAATTAAATATAGATTTAGGTAGCGAGACACGATATACTCTTTATTTTACAGGGTTGTTTCTATCAAAACGCAACCCTATTTACAAGTACAGAAAATGAAAATTTAAGGTAATTACAAGTTCGAAGGTTGGTAGCCCTGGTACTTCTTTTTGGCTATAAGCTGATTTAATAAGTGACATATATCAAAAATGTATTAAGTGAAATAACAAGAGTGACTTGGAAAAAGGTGTCCAGAAATTTACTAAAGAGGGAAGAACGTTGTATAAATGCCAATGGTTAATTTGAACTCTAAACCTAAACAAAATGTCATTAAAATCATGTAAATGGTAGGAATGATAATAATAAAAAAAAGTGTTATACATACATTTTTTGTTTGTCATTTTTATTTCAAAACATGGTTTGCGTTTTAAAAGAAACACCATGTATCTTTATATTTCCTGCAATAAAAGTGCTGTTAATTAAATGTATCAACTTGCCCAGACTTTAATATTTTTGTCATTGTGATTCATATAACAATTACATATATTGTTGTACATATATGGCATAGTAACGATACACGATGTACTTTCAATAATATCCGGCACTCTTATTTATGATTTTAATAAATAATGTAGTGTCAGATAAAAAATAAGGTCTTAAGCACGAAATGTACTGTATTGGAACATTTATTATATGTATTAATTTACTTACAGCTGATACAATTTAAATTAGATAGCAGATGAACAGTTGTATTCCTGGGCTAATTGTATTGCTTGGGAGATACATTTAGGTTATTTGTCCTGAATATGTTATATATAATAACAAAGGATTGTGAAGACAATCCGTGTCTATCTTTACAAAACATAGATTTGACAACATTTAGAAGTGTTTGAGTGAAGAAAGGAGTAGGTTATAAGATTGCTCTTCTGGTGTTTGGTTTGTCATATTTTCAGGGTTATTTTTTATTTAAATTAAATTTAGAAGAATTTTGTGAGGGATTTTTTAAGAAAACGAAACTTTATGCAGGAAGTATATTGTGGTCAAATAAAATTATCAAATATTTATGGGACTTATATTTTGCAACATAAATATTCCCACTTCTATAGGCAGATTCAGTTTCTTTTATCAGCCGAAATAGATATCTATAAATTGACGAATGAGGTCATCATTATTAGGTGGATCCTGGAAGGGGTTGTAATTTACACTTATCATAAAAAGCAACACTACTCTGCATGCTTTGCGTACCAACCCCAACTCTTGGTGAGCTTGATACACCTCGACCTTCGGCCTCGGCATGTGACTTTTAACTAAAAATAATAGTAGAACATAACTGTTTTTGTTTGACAACTGCAGACTAAACTGTTAATGCATCAATAAGATAATGTCAAACTTGCAAAATAAAAACCTCTATTTATTTACAAAAGAGCTGTTATTAATTTACTAAAATCAACCCAATGTTATTCTTATGGAAAAAAGGAAATGTTGAGGAGCAGTTTGTACCCCTTAGGAAAGGAATTTTGGAAAACAGCTTTCTTAGTAGATTCATTCGATACTAAAGCTAACTTCCTTTAAAATGTCATGTAAATCCGTTTGGTGGTTTTTCAGATATCGTGATGAGTGAGTGAGGCTGTGATATTTGGCTTACATATATGTCAGAAAGTTTCGTTTTGAAAGTATAATTACTTATTCAACATAAAATTGTTTGTACGTTACACAATAATTTGTGTAACGTACAATAATTATAGTCCAGATTTATATTTAAATGTGACCATTTTTTTCACCGAATTCGATGTAGATTATATTTGGAATAAATAAAATAAAACGTTGTCATACTTAGAATCAGATGGGAAAAGGTGGAAAGTTCTACGCTTTACGATACAGTAATACACTTACTGTGTGCGTTGGAAATAGGTCCTTTGAGTTCGTCTGAACGATCAATGCCCACCACCACAAGTCGGTCTTTGTAATGAGATCTTGAGTCCCTGTCTGTGGTCGAACCTTTTCAGAGAGCATCCCTTAAGATAGGAACAATTGGTAAAATGTCTTTCAGTAAAATAATGAGAATTTATTTGTTTATTCTTGTAATGTCAATCATCACGGTATAGGAGGATATAGGATTTGAATGAGTTACACTGTATGATTGACCGCCTAAGTATGACTTTTTCTTTGAAAAGTCATTAACAGCCCGGTGACAGGCCAATGATTATTAGTGATTAGTTCTTAAACATTTTTTTAACTCTTATTTCGATAGGACTTTATGAAAATATTTTTAACCTTTCCTTTATGAAAAATATCTTAAACCAACTAATCTGTCGACCAATTGATTGCATGCTGGGTGGAGTCAGATGCAAGATGAATTTTACAACAAACGTGAGGACATTTTTGTACGTATATGCCTCATTTCTCCCCTATCAATGATAGAAAAATGGTAGTCAATGGTAACAACATATGTCATATGCCACAATAATAGATATAACTTATTCAATGAACAACACAAGTCTCATTCAATAAAGTCTAAAATTGAAAATAAATACATAAAAAATAGCAAACTATTGAATTAGCTAAATCACTTATTTTGAATGATGACAGCAGTATTGACTCACCCGTTCACCCCCACACGTACAGTGGTATTGACCCACCCACCCACCCTCTACAAGTACAGTAGTATTGACTCACCCGTTCACCCCCACACGTACAGTGGTATTGACCCACCCACCCACCCTCTACAAGTACAGTAGTATTGACTCACCCACTCACCCCCACACGTATAATGGTATTGAATACGTACAAAAGTATGCTGAATACTGAACCATAAATTTAATATCGCAAACAGTGGCAGTAAAGATAAAGCTTAGAATATTAAAAAAATAACTCGAAAATTATGAGATCCTTGGAAAATGGAGGAACAATTTGGCACTAAGCGAAATAGAGAGACATCGGGTGTGTTTGGGCTTATTTTTTATAATTATTATTATTTTATTTCCCACTGTACTTTGCATGCCAATTTTACAAGTTTACAAGTAATAGTTCAAGACGGAAACAAAACAAAAGGAACAAAGAACGAGAATACTAAAAACTAAATTAATAATAATCATATATGGGGAGACCATGCTCCAATTGACACGTCTGGCCTTCTGAAATGCAGAAAAAATCATATACTTCACAGACTAACTTGTTCACAGATACTTAAAAAATTATATAGTGAGATATAGCACTACATCACATCATTGACGGCGGAGAATAGAACCATATGTCTGAGGGATTCCATTGAAAATGTGAAGAAGTCCACAAGATGGCAGATTCTGTTCTCCTCTCTCATTATTCTGGGAATAGGACTGTGCACCCGCCCGCCAACTCATACACTGCAGAGCTATTTATCCACCCACTCACCTATACACTGCAGAGATACTGACCCACCCGCTCAACCATACACTGCAGAGCTATTTATCCACCCACTCGCCTATATACTGCAGAGATACTGACCCACCCGCTCAACCATACACTGCAGAGCTATTTATCCACCCACTCACCTATACACTGCCGAGGTACTGACCCACCCGCCAACTCATACACTGCAGAGGTATTGGTATTTATTTATTGCAGAAAATGGTATTTAACTATAAACTAGAAGGTATCTCTTGGTTCCAAAAATGGTCTGCTTTACATAAACAAATCATATTGTTGTTATTAGTTAAAGTTAACTATGAAGTAACAAAAGAAACATGGAAAATGTCAATCAATAAATAACTATGTTTTTGAAATTTATTAATGATGAAGACAAAGGTTATTGCGCATTTATCATCATTACGTGAAAAATACCAATCACAACGTTTCAATTTGGATAAACCCAAATTTTTTCAAGTGCTAAAAACTAAATTACATCCAAACAAACATGTTATAAAACTACGTTCTTAAACTAATAAACTTATCTATATTAATAATTATCTATATTTTAACCTAGATCCTAGAATGGGGTACACAAAATTACCTTCTACTAAATATACAAAATATTAACTGGCTGAAATTAATATAACCAATTAGGGGTTGCCAAGATTACGATATCAACGAAAAATGTTGAAACATAGTTAAATTAATATCCCAACTAGACTTAAATGAGATTAAATTAACTAATCATAAATATATTGTGTCTGAAAAATATTATTAATTTTAAATAACATTAAGCATGCACCAAAATGATATATGTGATTCGGAAGGACTGAGACTACTATCTAATCTAAATTAACTATTAAAATTTCATTTTAATCTGAAAATAAAAAAAATAGTAGGAATAGAACAATACAATAATCAAATAGTACAAAATGATGAAGTCTTACGACCCGCAGTAACGATGTCGTCTAGACCTCCAAGGCACGAAGTGAGGATTATTCAATCCAAATGCAGTATCTACGAAGTTCTTTCCAAGGTGATAAAACACGGGGACAAGACAAACGTACGCACTAAACTTCACAAGATCTATCCACAGACTGACGGGTCAGAGATGTACGCTCCGAAATCGCCAGGAATTCGGTGACTCAGGTTCAGGGACGGAGGGTCATGGGTTGTTTTGTTGTTGTAGGTGCAAGTGGTGTAGGATTCTGGTTACGTGATGTCATTATTGTGCTGAAGTTTTTATAAAGTGTATTTTTAAGTTTATTAGTTTAAGTGTATTAGTTTAAGAACGTAGTTTTAGAACCTGTTTGTTTATATGTGGTTTAGTTTTTATCACTTAAAAAAGATTTGGGTTTTACCAAATGGAAATGTCGTGATTGGTATTTATCACGTAATAAATAACTGTAAAAAAAATGTATTTTAAAATCAAGCTTAAGTATTTTGAGATATTTACTTTGAAGTGTCATATATTATTTCATAATTAAAATATTACAGCGTATATATTTTAATAACAGTTTTATTATAATAATAACAGCTATAATTTGTTGATATAAGCCTTGAAAAAACACGCAATGTTCAGTGTGTTATAATGAAGCGTTAAAAATTTATTTGACTAACTAATGAACACTTCAAACAGAAATAATTGCTGCACAAAAAAGATTTAACTGAATTATTCCAAAGTGTGATTTTGTTTTACAACTGAGCATGTAATAACATTAAAGTTGCTTTAACACAGAAACACTTTGTAATCCAAATTCAATTAGTTTTTTATATAAACTACAAACTGTTTGTTAAATGAAAACTTTTGCCTTACTTTAGGTTTGTAGTTTTTATAACCATCACATATATTTTAGTTCACGTAAACATTTAATTAATTATATATATTAAGCAACACGTATATTAAATGAAAATGTTTACTAAATTTGAAATTAACTATTTTGAACTTTCATATCTATTTTTTGAAGATAATATTAGGCAAATGAATATACCTGCTTTAGATCCAACTGAATATCCATTGTTCAGAATGTGTTACACATACCGATCGATAGTTTGTTCTTGGGCCAAACTTCTATGAAGTCAGTGTAAGTAAGCAACTATACAACTTGTGAGATAATACAGAAAGCTAATGGAAATAAAGTAGATGAAATTCAACACCAGATGCTTAGATCAAGTAACACAAATCACCCTTGAAATATGAAGTTTTATTAATATGGTTAACACATTTCTAATGGCATTTTATGATTACAAGATGTGATAAAATCTTACACATATGTCTTATTTCTTGTGAGAGCCTTATTATAATCGATTAAATATCAATAATAAATTAATATTAATTCAAATCAGTTGTGTTTCAATCAAATCACTTGTGATCAAAGCTGTTGGTTCACCCTGCGGGCAATAACTGAAACACAGAGTGATGACTCCATTCCAACTGACACCTGTTCCAATGTGTAGTGGACTATTGATGTAGAGAAAATAATATTAACACGATTTAAATGTCAATTTAATTATTGTAAGAGAATATATTAGGTTGATTCATATTGTCTAGTATGACTATTTATACTTCTTTTTCCGTTTTTTTTTTTCATTTGAACTATTGTTTAATATATTTTGGTCAATTTTGAGTATCACGGCCTTTTTCTTGTTAACATTTTCTGGGGTTTATTTTACAGATATATTTATCACTAAGTAGTGTATCCTGCATGAATTCACGTTCAGACAGGTTCAGACAAAATATGGTCTTTAATTTACTTAAAAACGTCTTAAGCGTTTTTCATATGGTAGACCTCGTGATTCTTTCAATTTATAATATCATCTTCAAGTAAAATTGCTACTCCTGTTATTTTTTTAACATAGAATGCGTTATTTTCTGAAAAAAACGAACACTAAAATAAACCTATAAAATCTTATCAATCCAAAAGGGGTATTGTTTGGAAGTGAATCTATTTAAAAAAGGATTCTGATTAATATACATCCAGTGTAACACATGCCTGACAAAAATACATTTAACTTCTCACATAAAAACATAGATTAACTAAGTATCTGAGCGAGCCGGTGGCCGAGCGGTCTAAAGCGTCAGGACTTAGAGCTTGCGTTAGAGATAGTGCTGGTTCGAACCCAGCCTAGACCGGAAATATTTATCAGTAATATTCACCTTTTACTGTACTGGATCACCTCCTTACTCTATCTGAATAAGTTCCTCGCACAGATCAATAGTCGATGGGGGATGGGCAGAGATGGGTTAAGAAAAGGAGGTCGGCCTCTTCTTATTAAAAAAAAAGTATTGTTAAATAGTCTACCAGACTATACATCTCATATCGGTTAGCTAGTTTACTCTGTTTATTTAATTTGGTTAAAGTTTATGAATTGAATTTATCAGCAGATTTGTAATAATATTTATATAACCATGAATTTCAAATTCTCAAGTTCAACCTAAAATTTTTGTTGAAGATCAATGATTTGTAAAGTAGCATTTCACTTAACATAATTTTACCTGGTCAAAACTCTCGAGGAGTAAGGTATTCTGTGTTATTGAAGAAGTATATTTCTGAATTCTCGTACGAAAATTCCAATACATTCAATTCTCTGACATCCTCCATCGTACCTTTGGCATAAAGTAAAAATTTCAAGCATTTTATTGAAGATTATGGAATGAACTCAGTTATGCAGGGTGTAAGTATTTTCATATCCTTTGAAGATATTGAAGAGGGTATTTGTCGAGAGAATGTCAGTGTATTGATTATGAATGGAATCTGCACGCAAGAAATTGCTGTGTAAAACTTAAATTGTTTAAAAACATTATCTGCTCTACTTGGTAAACCGTACTTCATTAGGAGGGACATGTTTAGAACATAATTACTGAAACGTCTACCGTCTTTATAACATGCGAATTTCCATTTTCTACAGCTGAATTATTTTTCAATCAAATCATGAATGTGATTTATATGTTTTAATGTTAGAGTTCTTTTCTCAGAAAAATATTAAAATTAAAACAATTGTAAAAATTCTCAGAATTACCAATAAAATATTTAACTTGCGTAAAACCTATCAGCAACGTAAGGTAATTCAAATCAATGTAGACTTTAAAATTACATTTTATTAAAGTCTGAAAACTAATCTTTGTAGGTTAATTGCCTCTGTAAATATGTTATTGGAAATACCCAGAATTTTTATAGTACTTTAACTTAGGCGTTTAGATACTAAATTTTAATATGTATTTTCAGTAATTTTTTTATCCATTATCCCCCGTGTATTCCCTAAGACTTATTTTTATACCCACTTGACAGATTTATCACTGTCGCATTATTTTTTATACCTGTCCCATTCAACGTTCCCCAGACCCTTAATGTCCCTGTTTTTTTGCTTCCTAACACGTCTTTGGTGGCATTTGTAATATTTCTATCTTGACCATCTTCCACAAAAAGGAATGTTATGATGTGGCTTTGGCCTCTTTTGTGAAGGCAGAGAACTTTTGGAATTTCTGTATTTTTTAAATTAATTTAATTTGCACTTGTTCACACAAATATGGATATTAAATATTTTAATACATATTATTTACAATACATACGTAACATGTAGATCATGTAAAAACGTTATGTTAAAAACATACGTTTAGTAAATTATATATTGTATATTTCACTTCAATGTATAATTTAATAAATTAATATGGTTGTTCTATAACTTAGGATAGATTAAATAAATAAACACTTAGTATAGCCTAGTGCAATATAGGCTCAATGTTGTCTGCTAGATTGTGTAATATACAAAGCCAGCCTTAGTGCTAATAAGATAAATGGATTAAATATTGAATTAATTTGTTATAGTCACGAATTCGGTTTTACATATTAGTACTATTTTAATTGATATCGATACTACTGTAATTAAAATAATGGCATTGGACTTTGATAATACTGCGCTGTTGTTTTTCTTATTACATAATAATTTCATAAATACAGTGTATTTAATATATAGAATTTTTTTATAATTTATAATTAAACTTTTGTACAAAATTTTCTTCAAAAACGTATATTTCTGAAATAGGAAATATTTGAAATACCATAAGATATATTTATAAAACCACACAAATAAAAATTGTTTCAAATTAATATTTCGATTGTAATATTCCTGTAAATTAATCGTTAGTTAAGAAGTTCTTATGTCATTAACACTTACCTAAATTTAATCGTATTTGTAAGCCTAATTAATGAATAAATAAACTCATAAATTATATTATTACTAAAAGAGTACTTTGCCTGTTAGTGAGCTTTAGTTTCACCAAAGTTTGTATAAAAACGACTAACCTGTCGAGTTGTTGGCCAAAGCCTTTCGTGATCGGATTACGCAATCACCCGAAAATATAATATATCATAGTCACTGGCTTGCTGAAATACCTTTTTACCAAGTACAACTAAAAAAGGCACTATTAAAAAAAAAAAAAAGAATTTTTATAACGGTTATAATTTTCCAACTGAATTCGAATATAACATTGTAGAGATATTCTTAAATCAGGGCTGGATTTTAGTTCCAGCAATAGAATTTTTAAGATAAGTTACAACTTTTTGTGAACGTTTGATGACAATAATTTACTCTCCTTAATAAAGAAACTTCTGGTTCTGCTTTCGAGACTTGATAATGCATTAGTGGCTTATATTTATAAATTATATCCGCGTTTTTAGCTTAAAAAATAATAGTATTGTCGTTTAAAATATGTATATATATATATGTATAACGAATGGATATTCTAGGTTTAAGTGCATCAAAAGATAGACAAAACGTTGTGCAGAGGTATACTAAATATCAATCATTTATAATCAATCAATACCACGTTACGTATCATAAATATTGAGAGGTAACCATTAAAGAGAAACGAAGGTGGTTCCGTTCATTTTAAACAACCTGCTTAATTTATAACTGAAAACAATTCGGAATGAAAGTTTTAGGAACTTTGCTGATATTGACTACAAGTGCAGCAACTTGATAAAATCATAATGTCAGGTAAGCACTTGTTGAAAAATTTAGACGTACCGTACTTGATTGCATTTCATCCTATTATTGGATATGTACATGTTATCGTACCGTTATTTATGTGAACACAGTATTTATTACTATACTGTATATTTTTCGTTGATTTATATGTTGAGCTCTATATGTTCTTCCGTTGCCAATTCCACTGGTCCATGAAGATAAAAATGACACGAAGTCAATTTAAAAACTGACAAAACTAACAATAATTGGCTGTTAGTCAAATGAGTCAGTGAAAACTAGTTTTTAGAATGGAGTTTTAACTAGTTTGTCGAGTTGCCACGGGAGGCGCTGTGCCTTGCAGTAGATAGTAGCTGATATAATTTAATTCTACGCATTGTTCTGACTGGATAAATGCAGGAGAAACTGTGTTTACTGTTTGGTGTTTTAACTATCAACATGTGACTATCAACTTTTACTTGAACAAAACTATACTTTTTATCAAGTTAACCAAACAACATATTGGCCATTTCAGAAATATTGAAGTGTAAAAAATGTGAAGTAGAGACATTTCTAATTTTAAACTAAATAAAATAATATAGAATTCAAATCGGTCAGTTATTAATTCCAATGTAAATGTCGTACGTTATACGAATCTTATAATTGTAAGTCAATTAGTCTTATTACTCATGGAATAACTTTAATTGAACTATAGTAGTGATTCCTTTACGAAACACGGTACTTTTGTGGTTAAGATGGTCATTTATGATGTGAATATAATTTTTCTTGTACAACTGAGCACCACAAAAGACAAATTCAATTATAATATAAGTACGAAATACACAAATATTATCATTATCGATTTGGGCAAACTAATTTTACCTTCCTCAGATCAGTGGGAGCTACAATAGTCTCAAATACATTTTTGCACAAGTAACATAAGTACGAGACGCGTAGATATTTTGTTGTTGTTGTTCTAATCAATTTACTGGAATAGATAAGAGCTTCAAAAAATAAAATACAAATAAAAGTATACATTTAAAATAGTGTAACATAACTAAGTTTATTTTTACTAAAATGAAAATAAAAATGAAGGCCTATAGTTATATCACGAAATAATATTTTTTTTATACTTAGGCTAAATTTGCTTTTGCACTTGATTTAACATCGAAACATTTGAATTACTTATTATTATGCTATAAAGTCAAAGCAAGTGATATCTACCCATTTCAATTTAAATATTTCTTCATTATTTTAGTTCCCCATCTTTTTTTTTTAAATCTTTTTTGTGTAAAATACTTTCTTGTGTAAAATCATTTTTGTGTAAAATACTTTCTACGTTGCCATATCGTATGGTCTTGGATATCTTATGAATATATCTAATACAACCTATAATAATCCTAAAACTTTCAATTCGTGGAGAAAATGAATGAGTATGAATAAAAAATGAACAACTTTTTGTTTAATCTCTATTATATTTTTGGTTATTTGAAATAAGAAAAAATTGTTTAATTCTTGAAATAAATATTTACCTTATTTTAATAAATGTTTATATATGTTTTTGACTATCATAATGATGGTTATAATACTTACATATTTAAATATACCATAAAAAAACCTTAACTAATATTTATTTAGTTTAATTGAATATAAAAATTATATTAAAATATTTAAATAATTTATATATATATGTATAAATATTTATTTTTCAAGCCATTCAAACACGACAAATTCATGACTAAATTTTATTATCACTATAAAACAATAGTTAGTTACACAGTTCTTATGTCATTCTTATGAAATTTCAATTGAATTTAATTACACTTTTAAGCCTAATCAATGCCAAGCTCAATTCATAAGTTTCATTAATATTAAAAGAATACTTCGCCTATTAGTAAGCTTTAGTTGTGATAAAGTATGTATAAAAACTGATGTACCTGTCAGACTGTTAGAGTCACTGGAAAAAAAACACATTTACAAGGTCACTCAATGCGCTTTGTTCTTCAGGACGTCAGTCACATAAACTACAGACAATCGGGCATTGTTTGTCTCTTTTCGATGGATGAACCAAGAGAGAGAGAGAGTTACAACGTCAATGTTCATATTTAAAGGTTCATGGAACAGATATTTGTGTTCAAGAGCTGTCAGTGTTTGTAAATACGAATGTATGTAAAAGAAAATAAAAAGAAAGAAAAAACACTCTAGTTGAATTATCAAAAAATCTTTTGTAAGGATCACTACTAAAACCCATGACATTAATCTAAGCTCATGTAGTTGGTATTGACAATGGGTCGTTGATACAAAAATTTATTGTTTCTATATAAAATATAAATTTTTATAAAACAATTATTACTAAGATTTTACTTTTATGTAATTATGTACTTCATACGTTGGTCATTAGGAGGTATATTAATTGGTTATTAGATAAATTTAAGAAAAGCAAACAACAAATGAAATATTACCAATAATTTCAAATTTAGTACTATAACTTAAATTAGGCATATATCTTAAATTTTCGTAGCACACCTAAGCCTCTGCATATAATATTTTTTAAATTATATTTCAGTATGGTTAAACAAAAATATTTGACCATGTTTGTACTATTTTTAGCTTTAATTATTATATAATGTATTTTAGAGTTTTCTCTTTGACTTACTTATTAAATATGTTGCTCTTTGACAAACGATATGTTACTTGTTCGGGTTACGTAAAATAATATTGATATATTACATTTAAGTGCAAGTATTTTTCATCTTTTATTGTGTCTTTTCCATCGTGAATCACTCCCATATAAGCGTTGTAAAAAAGGTTAGTGAAATCCATCATTAAATTAGTTGTATTGGTTTGATTTATTAAGATTGCAAGAAATGTATCTAATGTGTGGTTCCATTTGTTTTTGCAAAATTTGTACCATAATAGATTTGTAAGATAAAGTTTTGCATTTATGTCATAATAATGCAATTATGTATTTGTTATTGTAATCATACATTTGTACTGTATATGACTTAGGAACTCAATATACATCATACCTTACTACAGCTATTTGATTAATCTACTTTGAAAGCTCCGTTAATAAAACTTTCTCCGTATTATGTAATTTGTATGACCACAGTTCATTTAGCTAATTAAATAATATTTTGTTGTAATGATTAATCCTTAACCAAAGGAATATTCCTTAGAATATTCTGTCAACAAAGATATAAAACGGTAATACTGAATTCTAAAACACATTGAATTAAAACCCAAAATAAAAACGATAATCTCTGACAATTAACTTCGGACCAATGACGGACTAATCCGTATGAATGTCCACTACAGTAGGAGACAATAGTTAGCTGTGATACATTCAAGGAGATATTAATTAAAGCACGAGACTGACGTATTGGATCCAACGTCATTTACACGTCGTTGATAGATTAGTAGCCATGCTGGTGAGGTCACTTGCCCTTTATATACAATAGGAAATTGATTTTACTTTTTAATTGAATGAGTGAAAGATTATTCTTAATTAATATAATCCAAAACGCATTAACCCAAAAGAATAAATCTTCATACTCTTAGAGGCCAAAAGATTTAATAGTTAATAAACTTTCATGCCAATCAACAGCTACACATAATTGAATGCAATAACTGGCAATATGGAAATGTATAAAAGCACACGACAAGTGACCGTAACAAAACACACGTCTACAACATTGTAAGTACAAAACTGCCAAATGTTATGGCGATCACTTTCAATAACCTATGTTTACTAGCCTCGGACACGGGATTCACAAATTAATTCCAAACAATACCTACTCCTTATAATGATTTGTGAATATTTCTCAAACCCGTTAAATACACATATTTATGTTTCAACAATTATATGTGAATCCTCTTAAATTCGATAGCTGATAGTAAATTCCAAACAAAACAGGTCAGTTCTCGTCGTTAGTGTATTGGTTCCAGAATCTGTTGTTTGGAGGCGCATACTTGTTTTATATATCTCTTATAATTAATATAAATAAATATTGGACTTGTGTTTAGACACGCAAACATGCGGTAGGCTTTGAAATCACTGGACTAGGGTTGATGATGTTTCCATAATAAAAACATTTAGCTAGTATCACATGAAATTTAAGTTTCAGTATTTTAGTTCTATGTAAAATAAATATATTATAAAACTAAAAGAATTACTTGTACTATTCCGGGAATTAAAACATCAATATTTAATTTATAATTTAAACGTGTAAATGTTTAGTATTATTTATATTAGAAGGGAAAAAAGGAAATTTTGTTAAATTAAAATATAGATTATTGTTTTTGAATCGATTATCGAAACGGAAAGATAAAACTTTTTAAAAACAGTAGTTGACATTACCTAAAAGAGTAAAATTAAAAATTATATTATTTGAAACCGTTGGTAAAATACCACTAAAAGGAAATATTAATAAATAACCACTTCTTGCTCACAAGCATTACACTCTTGACTTTAACGACATGTTGCCAACCTGTAAACTTCAATTCCATTTCACCAGCTTGGGTAGCTTTAAATGTCATTTAGCTAACCTAATACCCACTTAGTGGATAAGAATCTGCAAATGTGTAATTCAACAGTTAACCTTTTGGGAATATAAATAGAATTCATTTCATAGTATTTTAATTTACAAATAATATTTAACAATAGCTTATATATCATTTAAATAAGATAAACGTGGTATTTTTCATTATTTTATCGATGAAAATTCAGTTTAAAAACTTAAAATATTCCAATATTTTGAATATTTATAAATTGAATATCTTCTTAAAGGTTTTAATTGATTTAGTTTTCTATTAAATGCTACAAAAAAATGACTATCATTTTGTTAGCACTATATTTCATAGATCCCAATTGTACATAATACCTATTTGAGCCAATACGAAGAAAGCTTTGCAACAATGAAACTTAAAAGGTAACGCAACTCTTTAATAATGTACAATAAGTGATTTATTTAAGTATTTATATAGCTACTATTTAAAAATATACTTATTACGGCCCGATAATTAAAAACATCGTAAAATTGAATTACGTACAGACAAGAAAAATATCAACTTAAACTTGTAGTCTACCAGTCGAACATCTGTAGGAACTAAATGTGTTATTGAGTGAAAAAAGTAACACGAACAGCTGTTGAAACACGTATAATAATATGAATTGTTTCGAAATGTATTTGTAGCCAAATACAACCTATGGCTACACATTTATCCAAAAATGAAATATGTTAACTAAATGTGGAATGAATAACGTGCATGTTAATATTACGAATCTAATTATCAACTTATTATAAGAACTATCAAAAACTACTTATTTTTTACAAGTATATAAAATATATTTAATTAATGTAAAGTTTTATTTTGATAGTTTTGTATTTTCACTATTAGATGTCTCGATAAATTAGCTTGGTCTTGAAAATATGACTAGCTGACCATTTGTAAATGGTGCAGAGTGTTGTGGCACGTAATAACCCTAACAATGGATCGATTGGTATAGAAAATCAGAATTTTATACATAGTGTTTATACATAGAAAGTGTTTATACATAGTGTTATGTGCTTGCGTACATTTAATACACTTAATTTACATTTAATGAACAATGTACTTCGTGAATTTTATTTCTTGAAAACATTGTGTCCAGAAATAGGATGATATACTTAGGACGATATCACAGCAGACTAGAATATGCGCTTTCAGTATGGGGAGGGACTTATCAAACAAACTCGAGACCTATTTTTTTAATGCAAAAGAAATTTATAAGGTTAATAAAGAGTAAGGACAGATATGAACACACAGTGCCATTATTCAAAGAGCTAAATATATTACCCCTTAAAAATCTGTATGTTTTTAAAGTTTTGAAAATGTGTTTTATAAAGAGCGGAAATAGAACTGCAAATAGTCTTGATTTAGACCTTAGATCTAAACTTAGAAGTGCAAATAATAAAGACATACCAAAACCAAATTCAAACTTTTTTACAAAAACTTTTAACATTGTTGGGCCAAGAATTTTTAATAAAATGCCAGATGAAATTAAAAATATAACTAGTAAAAAACAATTCACAGTAAGACTGAAAAGATGGCTACTTTGTTTAGAGGAAGTTGGTTTCCTTTTGAATATTTCGCAGTAACAAATTAATAAAAAAAACATTAATTATAAAAAATAAAAAATTAAAAATAAATAAAGCAATAGGAACAAAAAGTTAATTCATAAATATTCATTAATTGGTGCACGTTTTGTTAGAATATTCATGAATAAAATTCATAAAAATATTACGAGCTCTAAATGATAACAGTAAATTAAATAAGATTGCAACCTACAGACAGGCCTAACCTTTGAGGTGCATATTTTTTATAAAAAAAAAAAAAAAAAAAAAAAATGAGAATATGAGACGGTCAATTTCTTCTCTCGTATTTCCAATTATTCCTATATGAATTGATAATTGGATTATAGTATGAAGAGTGGAGAAGAACATTGCAGTATTTATATAACATAAGTTATTAATAGGCTTTAAAAATAAATCAGTTAAACTTTGTCTTATATGTCTGTTAATAAGTAATGGTTTTTAAATTGTAATATATAAAATGTAATGCATATTTTGAAAAAATAAATTATTATTTTTATTTTTATTATTACATTTAATACATTTTTTCAACTTAATTTACAAATCAATTAGGTATTTGAACTTCATAAATACCTAATTGATTTGTAAACTAAGTTGAAATTTTGAACTATGTTATAACTAAACCCCTATAACTAACTAATAGAATTAATTATAAAATACCATTAGCTTTCAGACAAAAGAAAGCTTAAGATTAATTATTCTAGTGTGCGAAGATTCTTTCCACCCCTTTGACGACAGTTGATGATAAGGTCCAGAGTTATGGCCCATTCCTTGGCAAACGGTCCAGTCGTTTCTCTGAAATGGTGGCTTAAGGATCTTAAAAATCCACATAACGTATTTTGCATTATGTGTTATGTTTTCTAATGTATTTCATTGTACACCAAACCAATCGTTTAGAGAGAAGGTATGCCAGTAAACATTACTAAGAGAATGACATATACTTTTAAATTTTATTTCCTATTTTTCTTCACCACAAAATTACACTTGTACTATCGTATATTATAAATAAAAACCTGAAGATTTTATACCAAGAAATTAATTTTACAACCTAATTATGTAATAGGCATATCAATGTTTGTAAAAATACGAAATGTTTGTACATTAAAATTTTTTTATTGTGCCTTTTTATTTATGTCTACTACAGAAATAAATACTGGCTGTAGATACACATAATTAATATAACTATACCAATAATTCACTTTTCTAAGATAAACAAAATCTTTAATAGTAAACCGTGAAAAACTATTTATTACTACAAAGTGATGACAATTTTAGTATGCTAAATTTGCGTATTGAGGTCTTCTGAAAAATGCAAATGTTTAAAGTTTAGGTTTGAATTAAAGATATATTGCTGTAGTTTATTTAGAATATATTGACTTTTCTATAATATTCTGTAAATACTAATGGTTGGGAGTCTAATTGTCATTTACATTAAAAATGCAGGAATAATATTAAGTTAGACAATTAGTACATCAATATTAACATAGAACCTAAACTAAGTGCTCTATCAAAAAGAAAAATAATTTTAAGATTAGTAACAATTACAAATTACCATTTGTAAAATGAATCTTCAATTGTAAAATTAATATTTTGTAATACTTGAAGTTAATAACAAAACTGATTCTTTAAAAATCTATATTTATAAAAGAGAATGTTTGTATGTATATATATATATATATATATATATATATATATATATATATATATATATATATATATATATATATATATATATGTTTGAAGTTTATGCGCTGCCAAACCATCCAACCGATCGCCATGAAACTTTAGGATGTTGTCCTGTATACTCCCGAGATGGTTTCTGTGAAGTGTGATGAAGATCCGTCCACAGGTTCTCACCCCACGGGCTCCTAAAGATCCCATGTTATTCAAATGGAGAATCTGAATTGTTTACAAAAAACATATGACTGTGTGGTTTAATGTAGTTTCACATGCCATAAGCAGATTGAAGTTCTCACAACAACAGTACTGTATATGTTTTGATTTATTGTAGTTCTACATTTCACCTTGAGAGTGTAGCACACACTACTTTTACTTGATCAGGTGATCTGTATTTGGTGTTAACCTTTTTTCCTCTTTTTCCTCGGCAATTAAAACATGTGGTAAAACGTGAAAATAAAAAAATAAATAATTATTTGTTTTGCAGTTTACTTTTTATGACATGCCTCCTAAAAAATCTAATATTGGTAGAAGAAGCAAAAATGCTCGAATTCTTTCAGCTATTAGGTTCTAAATCAAACTCAATATTATGACCGGCGAAGCAGGTGGGTACAGCTAGTATAACATAAAACAGTTTGGAAGTTAAAAAGAAAAAAAACAGTGCGGTTTTAAATTACTCATGAGAGTGTTTTTGAAATGTTCTGGCTTTTAGTTTGTTTACTAAAGATTTATTTTTGTTTTGTAAGCAGTTATTATAAAATAATACTTGGGAAAGTAATCCCTTGACTCATAAAACGTTTGTTATGGGAAATTAAACCAAACCGTTGACACCTGTTGAATGTTACCACCCAAGATAATAAGTGATCTAAATCAAAACTCACAGACAAATATTGATTATGATTTTGCAACCTCTTTTTTTCATGATAAAATTTTACAATTATTGCAAAATAAGATGATAATTTGAACTGTAATCATTTTCTGGAAATTACAGACGTGACAGTATAAAACTTTTACTCTATTTTGTATTTTAATCTTAACATTTTTGAAAATATAACTTTAAAAACATTTTACTAGATTATTGTTTTTAGTTGTGATTTTTTTTATTATCATCACTTGTACTAAGAGTTTTGATTATTTACCTAAATAAAATATATTTTAAAGATATTACATGACATATTTATTATTCCAAACTTACCACAAGTGATATAGCTCAATAAATTTGAAGCATGACGTAATAGTGTAATCTTAGAATTAGATACAAAAGAACATTATTACTCTATGTTTTCTTTCAATTAATCGTGTTTGCATTATTAAAAAAAAAATACAGTTATACACTTTGATTTTAAATTATAAAATAAAATTACTTGATTTATAAGATGATAAAAGAACTCAATTTATCATCAGTACTAACCACCAAATAATTTTTAGTATACAGGGTGATTTTTTAAGCGTACCACCATTGGGATCTTTTAAACCACAGAGATACAGCAAACTTTAAATGGGGAACCTAACCTCCTTTTTCCTCATTTATAAAAATATATATTTAGCGACTTAAAAAATTCCACCGTTTCCCAATTTTTTTCTTGTAGAACGCCATGTATTTAACGACTGTTTCTAATAGAAAATGTAATTTTAAGACTTTTTTATTCTTTTTATTTTTCCTTTAATATTAGCCGCTTATAATTAATGGACACTCAAATAGTTAAAAATGGCAACCTTTGAGGGAGCCAGGACATTAAATATTAAAAAATGTAGTGTGTTGCGATTACATACCTATCAAAATAATGTACTTATGTTGTACTAAGTGCTATTTTATCATACAGAATATATATTTAATTGTGAAACTACGTTGAAAAAGAAAATAACAAATGTTTTTAAAATCAAAAGTATAAACTGGGTTATTGAAAAATAGTTTGGGCTAACTATACTTATTTTCTCTAGTATATTCAACCTTTATGATAACTAATATGTATGAATTTAAGCCTGTATCCTAATATTACAGTATAAAACATGGCTGTTTTGTTCAGTTTTGCAATGTCAAATGTTGGAGTATTTGACTGTTTGAGTGTCCATAGATTAGAAATGGCTAATATTAGGGGAAAAATGCAAAGAATAAAAAATACCTAAAATTACATTTTTGTCATACAGATTTCCTAAAAAAAAAATATGCCGTCCACCATTTAAGAGAATGGTGGCTTTTTTGAAAACTGCTAAATGCATATTTTTATTAATGAGAAAAAAGTAGGTGAAGTTCCCTATTTAAAGTTTGTTGTATACTTGCAAGTTTAAAAGACCCCAATGACCCACACTTAAAAAAATCACCCTATGTATTTTATTCTGAATAAAAACACAGAATAGCTTTTTCACTAAGCATTCTACATTTCATTTTCAAATGAGGTGAAAAAGTAAATATACTCATCAACTTAAAATTTTATCTAAAGCTGACATCTTATCGAATTATGATCATTACTCTATACGCTGTAAATTTATTTGTTGAATGTGCCTTTGTCAGTCAAAAACCTTACATTTTATAAAATATATTAGGCATTTAAAACAATCTTATATTTTAAAACTACTCGAATTTACTTTAAAAAGACTATGAATAAATTGGTAATTTAAAATTTACTGGATTAAATATATGTTTGATTTTTTGTGTTGAGGAATAAATCTGTTCGTTTATTATTTATTTATGTTTTTAAGAACTAGATAATTTTTCACGTAAAACTTAAATAACATCTATAGATGAAAAACAATCATAAAATAGTTACAAGCAGTAAAGAAGTATATAAGCCATATTGAGAAGGGTAGTAAACAGCCCAACCACACAGTGACACAGTGAGGAAAGCTGGCGGCCAGGAAACCCGCAGGCACGTTCTGACAGGACAAAATTCCCGTCATATTTTCCTTATAGAAACTACCTGACCTTCTAGCTACGCTCCGGTCTTCTGAGCTCCTGTTTTACTGGGAAATAAATTGCATAACATTAGTGAGTTATTTTATTGAGGTCATGTTATTTTTAAAAATCATAAGGCATTTTAAAATTTTGTTTAGTATTAAGTTTATGGAATGTTTTTTATAACATGACTTATAATGAATTTACGAATCACATTCACATCTTAACTCACCTAACTGTCATTTCAGTTTCCTCATTTATAGAATGAGCTATATTTTAAAACTATGTAAGAAGTAATAGTGATACAAGACTTACATCAGCGGTTGAACATTTTTGCTGTGGTGTTTAAATAGTGTAATCATTAATTAATTCAATTCCTGGCAGTTAAAATACATTGACATACAGTTTGGTATTTCATTTTACATGACAAATTAAATAAACCTCATAACGAAGGAATAAAACCAAAGATATTTTGATATATTTGCTTTAAGACATTATAGTTTTTAGTTAATTTTTATATTTTAGTTCTAAGCCACTGTTAGACGTTATGTATGTACTCTTTAATGCAACATGTATAAACACTACGAAACCTGACAGCAGCTTTCCGACCATCACCAGAAAACATCTTGGTCATGTAACTTCAGTAAAACTGGTGGTGGGAGAAGAACGGCAAACTCGCAGTCCACGACGGATTCAACGAAAGATATGTTTACGAGGTAGGTGCCTTTCTTACATACGTCCCATTTTCTTTAACGATTTTGATAACATTTAACAAGTAGGCTAACTATGCAAATGAAAATAAGCCCACGCATGTCGTTTATTTTAAAATTATATACCTGTGAGTAAACATCTACTCATGTGTGGGGTGAGTAGGGGTATAGCGTAAAAATATTAATTAATCTAAGGACCTGATTCAAAATTATTTACATCATTACAATTAGTAATTCTACTAAATCTGGACACGTTTAAACTAAATAATTTAGAAAAAAAATATCTCCTTCGTAATTATTAAGATTCAGGGCAACAATTACATACAAATTAGTTCATAACGACAAAATTATCCTATAATAAAAGAAAAAAAATTATGTAATAATAACTCTAGGTTAAATTAACAACTATAACACGATCCATAATTACACGTGCAAACATGTATGAGTTGAATTACACACTATTTACAAACAGTATTTGTATTCTAGGTTTGTATGGAAAATAATGCAACAGATTGTATAATTACCCTTTGTTTTGTAGTAATAAAAATAAATATTAAATTGCTCCCTAACCATTTTAGATAAATTATGTGATCATTGAATAAGAGAAGTGGACATTTCGTTTGATTGTACATACAAAACCAACTACTGTAATAATACAAATAAAATATTTTTTTGTGAAAAGAGAGTTTTAAGTATAACTTAATTACATCTATTAATGTTAATTTTAATATTATATTTTTTACTAATACATAATTTTTGAACAGGAGAAACTTGTTATAATGATAGCCTTCCTGGAATGCCTCTGTCAAGTTGATCAGCATTAGATGTCATATGGCATGTTGTATGTAAAGGCATATACTTCAGATACATTTTCTTTAAATAATTCACAACGAATACATTTATTAAAATTTATATTTTTGGATTTATTTATTTATTTACGTAAATTCATTGAAAAGTTTATCATAATACGTGACTAATCTGGATTGATAGTAGGCACATTTTCTGCCAAAAAGGGAATATTTACCTGACTGGAAGTCTTTTTATTTACAATTTTTAACCGAAATAATAGTTCCTGTTATAAAGTAACTACAATGTAAAATATCATCAAAATGTTTTGGAAAAATACTAAGCAAATTCTCCTGCCCCCATTTTTCTTATAATCATTATGATCATAAAAACAGCTAGGGCATAATAGATTGTACCTTACTATCAAAATAATAAAATCCTTTTCTAACACAATTTTTCATGTCACAATTATCATTGTTATATATTTTAAAATACAAAATTAAGTAACGTAATTGTATTATTATTTAACAAATGTGTTAAATTTTCATAATTTAATATTGTTACCTAATGATCTGTCAGATGCGTAAGAAAGAGTAATATTTGTTTTTACCTAATGATCTGTCAGATGCGTAAGAAAGAGTAATATTTGTTTTTACCTAATTATCTGTCAGATGCGTAAGAAAGAGTAATATTTGTTTTTACCTAATGATCTGTCAGATGCGTAAGAAAGAGTAATATTTGTTTTTACCTAATGATCTGTCAGATGCGTAAGAAAGAGTAATATTTGTTTTTACCTAATGATCTGTCAGATGCGTAAGAAAGAGTAATATTTGTTTTTACCTAATGATCTGTCAGATGCGTAAGAAAGAGTAATATTTGTTTTTACCTAATGATCTGTCAGATGCGTAAGAAAGAGTAATATTTGTTTTTACCTAATGATCTGTCAGATGCGTAAGAAAGAGTAATATTTGTTTTTACCTAATGATCTGTCAGATGCGTAAGAAAGAGTAATATTTGTTTTTACCTAATGATCTGTCAGATGCGTAAGAAAGAGTAATATTTGTTTTTACCTAATGATCTGTCAGATGCGTAAGAAAGAGTAATATTTGTTTTTACCTAATGATCTGTCAGATGCGTAAGAAAGAGTAATATTTGTTTTTACCTAATGATCTGTCAGATGCGTAAGAAAGAGTAATATTTGTTTTTACCTAATGATCTGTCAGATTCGTAAGAAAGAGTAATATTTGTTTTCTTTTTGTAGTTTTGTAATTTTATTTGAAAGGATTTTCTAATTCTATATTTTTATGTGCTGATTCAATTGCCAAACAACTTAAAAAACACTAAACCGTCTTTATAAAGATAAAAGAGGGAACTGATACAAAGGAGGAATATTATGTATTAAGAGGTAATGAACCGTACTAATTTCATAATCCTAACAAAGTGAGTAGTCATCATTCATATTAAGAGATATTTTATGGGGAGCTTTAAATTAGTTCAATTCAGCTATATTATCAATTCAATGCAGTTTATTGATAATACAGGCATGATGTAAGTGTAGTCTCACATAGTAATCTAAGTAAGAGCTTTTCATAGCTTTTACAGCATTCCACTTGCGAAAGTTTTGAGAACTGTCGTAAGTGGCATGTAATTAGTTGAACACCTCTTGAACATCACTTGAACACCACTTGTTGAACTAATTATCTAAGTATACCTGTTCAAGTGGTGTCAAGCTTTTAATATTTGCATGATAGTTCATGGTTTTCAATTATTGTAAATGCAACAACTTTACAATAAAATTACAGTTATTGAAATAGAAATTTTTATTAACTTACAAATTGTTTCATATAGTCGTTAGAACTTGTTATATGATACATTATATTTAAATACTACTTATTCCGTACCTTGATATATTAATTTACTTGTTTATTTACAATAGTGATACGTTGTTCAAATTTTTAACACCTTTACAACAGTTGTTAAGTACATATCTTCGGATAAAGAATGTAAATAAATAAAATTATATATTCTCTGTTAAATATCACAGTATTTCTGCATAAAGCGGCAAAAGAGAATAAGGTAGATTGTCTATTAGACAGAAAATAGTTCTCCATTATTTTAATCTTCTTGAGAATAGAATGTAAAATTTGCATATATTATAGAGTTTATTGACTATATGGAGAATTTTATTAAAATAAATTCGGTTCCACTAGTTTATTTTAATAAGGATGAAATTGCTCAGTAAAATTTAACTCGATGCTGTTGGTTTAGTGACTGAACATATAAACTATTAATATTTCGAGTATTTATTGCAATATAATTCACACATATGCTTATAGTATAGTAAATATGTGCTTATAGTATAGCTGGGTATGTGCCCTTGGTATAAAAGGTTATGTCGATGAGAAACGGAGGTTAAATCAATATATAACCTATTGTTTTATAGGTTATATATTGATATACTCGAAAGAATACATATATTACTCGAGTGAAAGCATTCTTGAAAATACATTTAAATCGAGGTGAGTATATATTTGAAAGCAAATAACAGCTGATTGAAGATTTTAGTTGATTCCATAGTAGCACAAAGCAAATGAGTGTGCCAAGTTAATTTTTGTAAATTAAAGTTAATGTAGATTAAGTAATACTAAAATACAATTAAAAATAAAAAAGTAGCTAACTACATTTTATTTTGAATAATATTCATCCACTAAAATCGATTTTCAGTGTAATATGTTTTTTACTCGGTAGTACAGTCTTAGTTATGGATCAGAACGACTTTAACCAAACAAAGGACGCGAGCACAGCTATGCCATTATACATACACAGCCGAAAATTAATATGATCTACACTCAGCATGAACAAATATGATTCTAACCTCACACTGTGCATCGTGGATTAGTCCACAGTTAAGAAATCAACCATAACCAAATAATTCACCTATGGAAACGTGCTGTAAACATTATTACATAATAATGTAATTATTATCTTCATAAGGTTAAAATAATAGCCCCTAACTATTTCTGGTTAAAATGTTTGAGTGTTAAATTAGCCTGTTCTTGAATAATCAAGTCCTTATCATTAAATATAATGATATTTTTAAGGTAAAACAAAAAAATATAAAAATAAATCTAAAGCCTCACTACACGTTCCCTAGTTATTAAAGTACCTAGCGATTAATTTGTTTAAATATATAATTTAAGACATATTCATTTAACAGTAATTGAATGTTTTATTGTCTGTTTAGACTTCTATAATAGGTGATGATTCCCTATGTCGCACAGTTTGAGTCAGTTTGTAATATGATAATATATTGAGATATAGTAATAAACGGTGTTATTAATTCAATACATCAATTTAATTATACGTATTTCCTATTTAATAGGATTCTCAAATTAAAAAGGAACTATGGTTAAAATAAAAACCTTTGTGCGAAAATATGTATTACAAGTATTAATAAATTATATCTGAACCTAAGGTAAGATAGACTAACTGTGAGGGAGGATGCACTTAAAAATATTATTGTAAAGTTTCTTTTTAAAAATTATTCACTATTAGTTTTAGCGAATTAATACAACCAGTTTAGACATTATGTTTATTAATAAAAGAAGTAGCATAAAACAGCAATAGCAAAGAAGAATATAAAACTATATACCAACAAAATTAATACATTAGAATTAACATAAAATCTAAACTGATTTTTAAAGATAACTAAAGGATTTGTTTTGAGTTCATGAGCCAGGTTCTTATTAACATAGCCCTGCAGTGCCAAAAGTGATGGACCTTTTGGTGAATGACGTCAGTGCCAATATAACTTGTAAGGAATGAAGGATTCCACTTGTTTTGAGAGCTAACATCTCAAGTGAGATCGATATTTGTTATTTGACAATTTTGACATTACAAAAAAAGTAGCGTGATCTTAGGTTCTAAAATAAATTTCAATATAAATTCAATGAAGTAAGGTAGAGAGACGTGAGTAAAAATATACAGTAATAGTATAGATTATATTTTATTTATAATCTATGACGAATGCTAGTATACAAAACGTAAAACCTTTCCGTCAATTTACTACCCTTTGATAAATATTCTATTACTCTAAAAAATTTTCCCCAAACATTTTACTTACATTGTGGTATTCCTTATCCGCTAGAAATCCAGTATAGCTGGCAATAAAAACTTATACACGGAAAGCACATTTGGTGCTAAGCAATCATAGGTTTAACTTTATGTGATCAACTTTAGTAACCTAGCCTAACCTAACCAAACCATAATTGTGGTAAAAAAGTAGTGGTAGTGAAATAACGGAAAATGTAGTAGTAGTGAAATAACGTAAAATGTAGTGATAGTGAAATAACGGAAAATGTAGTTGTAGTGAAATAACGGAAAATATAGGGGTAGTGAAATAACGGAAAATGTAGTGGTAGTAAAATAACGGAAAATGTAGTGGTAGTGAAATAACAGAAAATGTAGTGGTAGTGAAGTAACGAAAAATGTAGTGGTAGTGAAGTAAGGCAAAATGTAGTGGTAATAATTAACGGAAAATGTAGTGGTAGTAAAATAACGGAAAATGTAGTGGTAGTGAATTAATAGAATAGGTTCCAAAACGTTCATAGCCAATTATTTATTTTATATAAAAATGGAAACATAATAAAAAAACTCCTTTTACATTGGAAAAACTGAGTCTTAACTGGGTTGAGTAAGAAAATATAAGAATGGAAGATTATTAAGTCGTTAGAAGCAGATCCAAAGAAAATTAAACCAGAAAGGAATTGGGACGAGGGATGGGTCACTGAACAATGTGGTTCTCAGTTTTATATTGTCGTCAAGTCATTAAATTATTGTTACTATTTTTATAAAAACTATATCTTTTTAATATTGCTACAACTCCAATAAAAATATTATATATTTTCTCTACAGATGAAAAATTGATTTGTACATGAATAAACCACAAAATTTAACTAAAAGACATGAATGTAATTTATTTTTGAAAATAATAAAACATCTCATTTAGCAAATTTTATATTCTTGTTTGAACGGCATATTTTCAATATATATGTTAAATATTTTATATACAAATATTGCTATTTTTCAAATATATACTCGTATAATATTTATTATTTTGCAATATATAATTTCATAGTATTCTGAAATAATTAATAAATTAAATGACCGGTAAAACATTTTGTACTTCCAAGAGAAGGCATGACGAGTAAGTGGTCAAGATAACGTTGACACTCGTAGCCACAAGGGAGACAAAACGTGCAGAAGCCTTTTAAATCCCATTTCGATTAAAGCCACCTTTTTGGTCGGGGCCAGTAAAGATTACATACTCTTCTTCTAGCCTGTTCCGATGTATGTGGTATTATAATCACTAAAACAATTTAATGTTCTTAGGATAGTTTTCAGTTACTTATAGCTGTGTTTGTGCTAGCAACAAGTCCTTTTACGAAATACTATTAGCAATATTCTTGCTTGAAATATGAATATAAACAGATAAATTGAAATTTCCTGCATTAAAAATAATAGCAATCCATCGTGGATCATCATATTTTTCAGTAATCAATATTACTTACAAAAACAATTTATGAAGACAAATAAAACATTAATACTCTATAAGACACATTTATAGAAAAATGTTTATGTTTACTGTATATGTAATAAAACTATTCATATTTAAATTTTGTATCTGTTGTTACTTAACATTAAAACAAAACTATTAAGACATTCACGATGAATTATTTAATTTCTAAAACATTTTTTTACATTTATGGCACATAGATTTTATGATATATAATGAGTTGAACTAGAAATTTCCCCCTCACGTGAAACTTTAATTTTTAAAACACTCAACACATTAGTGAATTTGAGATAGAGTTGATATTAGTCAATTAATTTGTTCAAATTTGTAAATTTTCAATAAAACCAATACATTTTAATTTCAACTAGGCCTATATAAATACCACCATCCGTGTTTGGGAGGGCGAGTGGGTCAATACCACCGAACGTGTATGTGTGGGTGGGTGGGTTGGTGAGCCCCGTCAATACGACGCATATCACACATTTATGAATGAGTATTATGAATAACTTTATTGTTTGACCTTCTTTACATATCATTACAGAAAAGTAAAATGGAAGTCAAAACGTTCCACACGATACGTAATTAATACACATTTTTGGAGAGGACAAATTATTAATTTCTTACATGACACTTTATATCGATGGCTTTATTTGTCAAGTTTTTCTTTATTTTGAACTCAATAAAATTTTACTAGAAGTAAGATTTATTCTAATCTTATATTATTATATTATATTAGTGTTTATATTTTGAAGAATTGGGATTTTTTATTTTAAATTAATATTATTTGCTCATGCGCATATTAAGATTTATTTGAAAAGAAGGAACCTCTTAAACAGGCATTGCCTTAGGAGGTCCTAGTATTTTCTTGAAATATGTAATTTATGAAAGGTTTTGTTCTAGTAGTATAAGTTTTATTTTGTTAACAGAGAATTAAGAAGAAATCTTTTTATGTTTAAATGTAATTATATGTATTTTATGTATATATTTCGAGAAAATAAATATATTCTTATTCTTATTCTTAATCGTCTTCATTTCATAATACCGTATGCAAATAGTATTCATGTCCCGAAGGGATAAGACGGCGCTTGCTACGCAATGTAGGTACAGTTGATTAATGCAGAGTTTGCCTATACACTAGGTAATGAAGGCGTCACAATGTTACTTTATTGGGGTTTATACTTTTTTTATAAGAGGTCCCTTTTTCCAGACTTAACGTTGACTGCTTTATTGATACTTTTTATGTTCAAAACTGTTTTAAAATTGATTATATTGTGTAAAGATGAAAATACAGTACCTTCTGTTTCTTGATAGAATTTGTTGTTAAATTGAAATATATTTTGATTCGTACAAGTGTTAATCAATATCAAATATTCTTCTTTTTGTTCTTTGCATACATTTATTGAAGTTAAAAATTTTTCAAATAATTTCATTGTTTCTTTAAAGGAACATTTGGATATAGAGAAGTAACGTTAAAAGAAATAATTATTTCATCTTCTTGTATTTTTATCGATTTTATATTGCTGCAGATGGGAAAGAATATAGTCCTTGTAGTTTTTGTGCTAACCATTTTGATAAGTTATAGTTTGGAGCATTTATTGATTTTTCAGAAGGACGCATACTTTTTGAACTCATTACATTATTATATTAAAATATAAAATGAAATACAAGTATTAGTAATTTTTAAATTTATTACAGTTTGGTTAATTAGTTGATGCTTTTTAGTCCTTTTAAATCGTAGCCAATTTATATTTTAAAATAGTAACCATTTACAGCATAGTAGCCTATACGTTTTTTGGGCTAGTGCCATACAGAGTCTACGCAAAAAAATGCGATACCAATGGGTTGTCTGTATGGCTTTTAAAACAGCGCTGTCAGCAATTGCTGAAGCCACTCACAAAATTAATAAAACATTAACTTACAAACTTAACACATGTCTAAATTACATCGTTAAATAGCTTATAGATCTGGAATGAATATAAACTGAGAAAGTAACATTCTTCCAATTTAAAAACGATTGTAAACATTTAATTTCGTTTTGAAGAGGCTATATTTCGCATACAATTTTAAAAGTGCAGTGATGAACTGATTTGCTTCGAAAAGGTACAAAATATGATTGAAAATGCTCAAATACTTATATTTTATTTTAAAAATAGTTCAATATTATTTTTATATCAAAATATTTAAGCCATACTCCATTTTTGATTTCGTTCGTTATCCATCCTGATGAATCATCCTTATTCTGATTACTCAAAACATTAAGCCAAATGTTGTTTGCATTTGAAACAGCTATATGAATTATTTTTTCACAACACTACCATGAGTTAGGCTGTTTTCGTCAAGTGTTCATAACCAGCAAAACGTCATATTTCCCACAGCTGTCTATTGTTGACAGTTGAAAGTAACATTGTTTACGTTCGAAAATTTTCCACTATCAACAACTTAATAACCTTCAAAAGCTTTTAAAAACATTCTTGTTATCGTTTCGCCAACTGAAATGGAAGTGCCTGTGCCCTTGTCGTTAAAAAGTAGAGCAGAGGAAGTGATACATGATCTTCTTCCAAAAAAATCAAAGGGAAGATACAATTAGGAGTACAGGAAGTTTTGTTCGTGTCTGGAGAAGGAAAATGTAGAACTTGGTTCTGTAAGTGATGACATTATGCTGGTTTATTTGTCAGAGCTGTCAAAAGTTAACAAGCCCACGACTATGTGGAGCAAATTCTCAATTATAAAAAGCAATTTTAACATCTTTGAAAATATAGATTTTTCTACCTTTTCAAAAAGCATTTCTTTTTTGAAACGAAAATCAGATGGTTATAAACCAACAAAATCCAAGGTTTTTACCGTTGATGAAGTTTCCAAGTTTTTGATTGAAGCTGATGACAAGGAATGGCTGCTTTGTAAAGTAATTCTAACTATTGGAGTGTTCGGAGCGTGCCGAAATGATGATTTATTAAATTTGAAATACAACTATGTTAAAGACAACGGTAATTATTTTACAGTTTTTGGATGGAAAAACGCCTGTACACAGAAGTGTTACCGTAACTGACGAAGAATGTACATTAAAACCCTCCATGTTATTTCCTAAATACCTTTCTCTGCGTCCATCATCTATGACAAGCGACAGATCTATTTCCAACAATCATAAGTGTACAATTAATTTAAATGTGCATTTAAAATAGTAGAGCTGATTTT
>JAQJVL010000608.1:389780-507048 GCA_035578905.1 Stictocephala bisonia | reverse complement strand
TAAAAATAGAGATGATTCAGTTAACCGAATCAAAGTGACCTGTGTTGAAGTTAGTGTAATTGAAGTAAAGCTTCCCTACAAAAAGATAATAAGTCATTTAAAATGAAGCCAATTGTAATTGTTTATATTTATCGGCCTCCCAATAATTATTTTGACATTTTTTTGATACTCTTGAAATTATTCTTTCAAATATTGCATATTATTTACTGTAGAGATTTGAACATTGAATACCTACAAAACATTTTTTCTATAATACAATCATTTTCACTAAGCCTAGTTACTAACGATCCCACCAGAATAATAGATTCTAAAGAAAGTTTAATAGACTATATTATAACGGATATTAAGTCTGAACATTTCAATTGTCGGCACTGGTGGCGCAGTGCTGTAATCCAGCTACATGGGGACAAAGTGTTTGGGAGATTGTAGGCGATAGGTTGTATGCTCAGTCCTCTTAATGCCGGCATGGCGTCCGCTTGGTGGTTACTATCGGCGTGGACACTACTAGAAAAGTCTGGGGTATCCATGTTGAGTGGTAATCATTGTGCGGATGTTGTGTGGGGGAGATAACTGAGTATCAGGCTTGTCAATTAGCTGAAAATCAGACCAGCACTACGTGGTTCGGATTCCACGTAAAGCTGTAGGTCCCTTAGTTGCCCTGGCTGTTGGGCTATTAATAAATTGCCCTTTCTGAGGAACAGTTGAACTCAGTTAGTAACCAGACTACACTCATCCACACTCATCCTACACTAATAAAACCATTCATATTCGCCTTAAAATACGCACAACGTTGTGTCGGCGTCTTATATGTAAGAATGTAAGAATAAGAATAAGAATGGGCCAACTATCAACACAGGTCTATCTGACCATGAGGGACAGGTAATAGAGGTATTTATGCCTAACTCTATTTTAAATAAACCCAGTCACACCAAAATTAGACCTTTTAATGAAAAAGAAAAAATATAAATTGAAACAAGTTTTAAGAAGTGAAAATTGGAAGAGTGTTTTATTGAAAAATGTTCCTAACGAAATTTGTAATACATTTCTAAACGTTTTATGTCATGTTGACACAGCGGCTCCTGAAAAAAATATTCCTATAACAAATAAATTCTATAATGATTGGTTTACTACAGACAAAAAAGTCATGAGAAAAAATTAAAATATTACATCAGTTAAACAACTTAATCACAATCAAGGCTTTCTAAATGACATTAAAAAATATAAACAGATATACCGTTCAGTTTTAATACAAGTGAAGAAGCAAAGCATTTATCATAAAATTTAAAAATCTGAAAATAATGCAAAAGCCACTTGGAACTTCATTAAAACAGAAACAAACAAGACAAAAAATAAAGATCAAGACATAATCATAAATTCAAACGTTACAAGGGGAAGGTTGCAGCCAACATACTTAATACATATTTTGCTTCTATAACCTTACTTGAAGACACAAATTCAATCGAAGATATCTCAATTAAATTACTATCTTGTTTACCTAAAAATAATAAATGTATATTTTTATGGCCGACTGATAAAAATGATGTAATAAATGCTATAATAAGTCTAAAAACTCATTTTCAACTGATTTATATGGTCTGAATTCTAATGTAATAAAATTTTGTTCTTTATCTGTACCGATATACTGTTTTTGATTATTAACAGATGTTTTGATAGTATGTTTGATGATTTAATGGTATATTTTCTGATAAATTAAAATATGATAAAATCAAACCCATATTCAAAAAGGGTGAAAGGACAAAGCCTGACAACTTCAGGCCGATATCTCTGTTACCTGTGTTTTCAAAATGATTTGAAAGAATTGGTTATTGTAGGCTAGTACATTTTTTGGATAGATTTGATGTTTTTACATCGAGCCAATAAGGGTTTAGAAGAAACAGGTCAACATCATGTGCTGTCGAGAAATTGACAGAGATGATTTTAACCGCTCTTGACGGTAAGATGAAAATAGCCGGACTTTTTGCAGACTTAACCAAGGCTTTTGACCTGGTTAGTTACAACATTCTTCTAGAGAAACTATCTTATTACGGAATTCGAAGTAAGGCTCATGACTTTTTGTCATCATATCTAACCAACCGGCACCAAGCGGTACACATGACCATCCCTTCTGGAAAATCTATATAATCAACATTCTTGCCCGTTCGTCATGGAGTACCTCAGTGGTTTATTCTAGGCCCACTCCTGTTACTAATATATTTAAATAATCTACCACAGTTTTTAAAACCTGCAGACGTAATCTTATATGCTGATGACCCAAGACTTCTTGTGAAACATAAAAACTCATTTGAACAATCAGAATTTCTTCTTACAAAAATGAATGATCTGTCAAATTGGTTCTCTTCTAATAAACTAATAATAAATCAGTGTAAGACACACTTAATTGATTTTTATTATTAACCTACTGTAAATGTTGTACCCATATTAGCACATTATGTTGACCGGCAAAATTCCAAATTAATTTCCAAAACTGATAGAGTTAAATTTTTAGGTTTAGTTATAGATTGTAATTCAAACTGGAAAGGACATATAGGTGGGCTTATTCCAAAACTTGGTTCGGCTTGTTACGCCATAGGTGAATTAAATCCAACTGCCAATCTTAAAACTTTACTACTCGTGTATTGTTCTTATTTATAATCATACCTCTCATATAGCATAATTTTGTGGGGGCAATTCAGTTGAAAGCTTTAAGATATTTAAATTGCAATAAAGGGTACTGAGGATTATGAGTTATTGTACTCAGAAAACATCAGGCAGAATTCTATTTTCAAAATATACAAAGTTTCCCCTGTTTTCACCTTATTTGTATGAGTTATTTCGTTTTTTCAAAAACCCCCAAAATAATTATCCCAAAAACAATCAAATACATGATTACAATACTAGACATGGTGATTTATATCGCACTCATAAACACCGTCTAGCACTCACCGAAAGAGGAGTATCCTATTCTGCAATAAAGTATTTCAATATGCTACCAGCTGAGCTGAGAGAGGACTCTTCGTACTTAAGGTTAGCAATAGGTTTAAATATTTTCTTTTATCTAGAGTAATTTATAATTACTCTAGATAAAAGCCATGACCGAATACTAGGCTAGTATTGTCTTTTTCTTTTGAAATGTAATATCGTCTTTTTTTCTTCATGTTAATATTAAAGAAGCTAAGTTTAATCTTAGTTTTAGAGTTAAGATGAATTGTAATAATAAGTAATTTAACTGTATAATCATAACTCAATTGGCGTAGCCTATTTGGATTCTTTTTATCTGTGTAAGGTGAAAAAAGGTATATTTAACCACTCACAAGTGACCACTCGACAGTCCTTGAAGAATATTTTAGAACCTGGAAGCTAAATCCTAACCTATCATAAACCGAAGTAGCCACAACCGCCTAACAAACTGGCTAATCGAAAATTTGACATTTTTCTAGATGATTTATAACTCCGACATAATGATCAGCCACACTACCTGGGAGTAACGTTAGATCAATCTGACCTTTAAAAGACGTAAAAAAAAAAAAAAAAAAAAAAAAAAAAAAAAAAAACAGTTGCTAAAATCCAAGCCAGGGCAAATTTGCCGGAACATCATATTGCCGAAACATCCTTAGGAGCGAACGTACACGTCCTGCTTACAACAGCTTTGTCACTGGTCTATTCAGCTGCTGAATATAGTGCTCCCATATGGCTAAATAGTGACCACACTAAAGCTATTGATGTACAACTTAATAAATAGGGTCATAAGAGCTATTAGTGGAACTTTCATGTCAACCACTTCCTTGGCTCCCAGTGCTGTGCAATATAGCTCATCCAGAGATTAAACGTCAGAAGGAACTACTGAGAGAATTCAATAAGATCTTCAATGCCCCGTATCTCCCCATTACAAAGGATTTTCCAAGTCAGAACGATCGCTCAAACCCACCTCTAACCACTACTTTCCAATTGAGCATATAACATTTCTCGCCCAATACTACCTGGGCCATTGTGTAGAACAGTTTTGATAGATGAAGTAACTTCCTTATTAACGACCCGTCAATACCTGTAGGTAGGATGAACTTGCCTCGTATTCCGAACTGGCGTTGGCTGATGCAATTACTGGAAGAAACGGGGCTTCTAGATGAGTTATGTAATTGTGTGGAGTTTATCCAAACAGTAGATCACATAGTTACAGAGTGCCCTTGCACCCTTATGCGGAGGGATTATCCAGCTTAAATAGAATCAGTGGGGCAGATATTAATTAGCTCCATTTATTGGACTTAGCTTTGTGACAGGAGATAATTTATTTCATAATTTTACTCTTATTAATACCCAACATGTCTTTTGGAAATTTATCCAAATAATCACAGCTTTTTTAAATTAATAAATGATAGCTGACAACAAATCATACGATGCTATGGGGGAACTGCGTTTCCCCTAATAAGATTTAGTTTAGTATGTTTTATTACTAAATTATCTTAATCAAGTAATTTTAAATTGTCCTTATCTTTCTTAAGAGTAGTAACATATTAATTTTCTTATTATTTCAAAACCTAATACAGTGTATTTTTTTTATATAATCATATTACTATGAACGTCAATTTGGTATTTCCTGTTAATGGTATTTACAATAAAAACACTCACTAAACCACTCCCCCACGATTTGGATCTTTTTGTCAAAATGAACTAGAGTCAGATGAAATTGTTTGACAACTTCTTGTGGTTGGAAAGGGGTTAGACTTGGTAATTTCTTGCTTCATGTCCACAGGCTGCTATTTGCTGCCTTTTCATTACACGGCACCGTAACACATCTCCTGGCTCTATTTTGTCCACTATTAACTACAAAGAACTTCAAAGTATATTTCATTTGTTTTAAACAACTGTTCAGCACAATGTACTAAAATGTAATACAGTGAATTAATAAATTATCATTTTGAAATTATTAAATTACTAACTTGCAAATTATCAGGGTATTCGAAAGGTGTATAATCAAAATATATAAAAGGCAAAGCCAACATATAGAAGTAAACAAACACGTACCGAATCAAGTCCTACGATTCTGATAGTTGAAACGAACGTGTTACGTTGGTTTCGCTAGATGTAGGTAAACCGACAATTGAAGATATGAGTAAGGATTCAGATACTATAATTGCTCTGATATAGTTGGAATATTTAAGCAACTAATCATAATTTCACCATGGATGAGTTGCCCAATGCTTTCTTTTAATGGGGATTAGCTGGTGCTCACACGATTGGGGAGGGGACAATTAATTGACGATTGCGGGAATTGTGTTAACATCTGTAACAAGAAATTAACAAAGACACAACCACTTTTAGCGTAACATTTATTGTTCATATAAATAATAATATGTTTGTAATTGTTAGCAACAAATAACCCATAAGATAGTATAATATTAAATGGGATTGTAACGTTGTATTCCATAGTTTGTAAAAGAACAAAAATCATACAAAATTATGAAATTAACATCTATACCTAGTAAATATTCATAAGGTAGGAAATAAGTTCTTTTTTATTTAACTATTTAGTTAGTTAAGTTGTTTGTCATAGCAAAGCTGTGTATCTGGAACGTATTGATATATTACACCTGCTGGCGATGGCTGCAGGAAACCAATTACTTCAGCATATTCATAGAAAATATTGATTACTCTCAGCTGTAACAACTTTACAGCCAGCAGCCTCTCGAGTTGAGTAGCCCACCAACTACCAAGAGCTATGTGTAACCGCGCGAACTAGACAGGGTTGATCTTGACGTTGACTACCCCACCAACTACCAAGAGCTATGTGTAACCGCGGGAACTAGACAGGGTTGATCTTGACGTTGACTACCCCACCAACTACCAAGAGCTATGTGTAACCGCGGGAACTAGACAGGGTTGATCTTGACGTTGACTACCCCACCAACTACCAAGGGCTATGTGTAACCGCGGGAACTAGACAGGGTTGATCTTGACGTTGACTACCCCACCAACTACCAAGGGCTATGTGTAACCGCGGGAACTAGACAGGGTTGATCTTGACGTTGACTACCCCACCAATTACCAAGAGCTATGTGTAACCGCGGGAACTAGACAGGGTTGATCTTGACGTTGACTACCCCACCAACTACCAAGAGCTATGTGTAACCGCGGGAACTAGACAGGGTTGATCTTGACGTTGACTACCCCACCAACTACCAAGAGCTATGTGTAACCGCGGGAACTAGACAGGGTTGATCTTGACGTTGATTACCCCACCAACTACCAAGAGCTATGTGTAACCGCGGGAACTAGACAGGGTTGATCTTGACGTTGACTACCCCACCAACTACCAAGAGCTATGTGTAACCGCGGGAACTAGACAGGGTTGATCTTGACGTTGACTACCCCACCAACTACCAAGAGCTATGTGTAACCGCGGGAACTAGACAGGGTTGATCTTGACGTTGACTACCCCACCAACTACCAAGAGCTATGTGTAACCGCGGGAACTAGACAGGGTTGATCTTGACGTTGACTACCCCACCAACTACCAAGAGCTATGTGTAACCGCGGGAACTAGACAGGGTTGATCTTGACGTTGACTACCCCACCAACTACCAAGAGCTATGTGTAACCGCGGGAACTAGACAGGGTTGATCTTGACGTTGACTACCCCACCAACTACCAAGAGCTATGTGTAACCGCGGGAACTAGACAGGGTTGATCTTGACGTTGACTACCCCACCAACTACCAAGAGCTATGTGTAACCGCGGGAACTAGACAGGGTTGATCTTGACGTTGACTACCCCACCAACTACCAAGAGCTATGTGTAACCGCGGGAACTAGACAGGGTTGATCTTGACGTTGACTACCCCACCAACTACCAAGAGCTATGTGTAACCGCGGGAACTAGACAGGGTTGATCTTGACGTTGACTACCCCACCAACTACCAAGAGCTATGTGTAACCGCGGGAACTAGACAGGGTTGATCTAGACGTTGACTACCCCACCAACTACCAAGAGCTATGTGTAACCGCGGGAACTAGACAGGGTTGATCTTGACGTTGACTACCCCGCCAACTACCAAGAGCTATGTGTAACCGCGGGAACTAGACAGGGTTGATCTTGACGTTGACTACCCCGCCAACTACCAAGAGCTGTGTGTAACCGCGGGAACTAGACAGGGTTGATCTTGACGTTGACTACCCCACCAACTACCAAGAGCTGTGTGTAACCGCGGGAACTAGACAGGGTTGATCTTGACGTTGACTACCCCACCAACTACCAAGAGCTATGTGTAACCGCGGGAACTAGACAGGGTTGATCTTGACGTTGACTACCCCACCAACTACCAAGAGCTATGTGTAACCGCGGGAACTAGACAGGGTTGATCTTGACGTTGACTACCCCACCAACTACCAAGAGCTATGTGTAACCGCGGGAACTAGACAGGGTTGATCTTGACGTTGACTACCCCACCAACTACCATGAGCTATGTGTAACCGCGGGAACTAGACAGGGTTGATCTTGACGTTGACTACCCCACCAACTACCAAGAGCTATGTGTAACCGCGGGAACTAGACAGGGTTGATCTTGACGTTGACTACCCCACCAACTACCAAGAGCTATGTGTAACCGCGGGAACTAGACAGGGTTGATCTTGACGTTGACTACCCCACCAACTACCAAGAGCTATGTGTAACCGCGGGAACTAGACAGGGTTGATCTTGACGTTGACTACCCCACCAACTACCAAGAGCTATGTGTAACCGCGGGAACTAGACAGGGTTGATCTTGACGTTGACTACCCCACCAACTACCAAGAGCTATGTGTAACCGCGGGAACTAGACAGGGTTGATCTTGACGTTGACTACCCCACCAACTACCAAGAGGTGTGACCTCGGGAGCTATACAGGAGGAATTATCTTAATCTAGACTTACCCCACCAACTACTAATACTGTATGACTATTGGGCTTGGATAACACCTTACGCAAATATTAAATACATTTTAAACACAAGTGTAAGAGTAAATGCAACTGTAACAGTTAATATACCCGTAACTGGCAGTACAATGTAACAGTTTATGCAACTGTAGCAATTAAAACTTAAAAAAGTAATTTATTTATTTATTTACAAGGTTTCACAACAGGTAAAAAACCAACTTAAAGTAAATTTACACAAATAATGCCTAATATAACAAACCATGCAGGAAAAAAATTGAAAATGTAACAATATATGTTTCGCATGTTGAAAAATACACAACAAATTTAATTGTTAATGTTTAGCTCCCAGTATTGTAATAATCTACTTTATAGCAGTTAGTGCAACTTTAACAGTTTATGTACCCCTACATGTTAATACATTGTAACCATATTTACAACTGTAAGAAGTAAAACTAAAATCTGGTAGTAGTCTATTATATAGCAGTTAGTGCAACTTTAACAGTGTACGTTTGTAGCAGGTAAAACAACTGTAACTATAATACACTATTTACTGGAATTTCAATGTAGCAGTTTATACAACTGTAGTAGCTGGTAATACTATGTAAAGGTTAATACAACTGTAACTATAATACACTATTACTGGAATTACAATGTAGCAGTTTATACAACTGTAGTAGCTGGTAATACTATGTAAAGGTTAAAACAACTGTAACTATAATACACTATTTACTGGAATTTCAATGTAGCAGTTTATACAACTGTAGTAGCTGGTAATACTATGTAAAGGTTAAAACAACTGTAACTATAATACACTAGTTACTGGAATTTCAATGTAGCAGTTTATACAACTGTAGTAGCTGGTAATACTATGTAAAGGTTAATACAACTGTAACTATAATACACTATTTACAATATGGAATTACAATGTAGCAGTTTATAGAACTGTAGCAGGTAATACTATGTCAATGTTAATACAACTGTAACTATAATACACTAGTTACGGGAATTACAATGTAGCAGTTTATAGAACTGTAGCAGTTAATACTATGTAAATGTTAATACAACTGTAACTATAATACACTAGTTACTGGAATTACAATGTAGCAGTTTATAGAACTGTAGCAGGTAATACTATGTAAATGTTAATACAACTGTAGCTATAATACACTAGTTACTGGAATTACAATGTAGCAGTTTATAGAACTGTAGCAGGTAATACTATGTAAATGTTAATACAACTGTAACTATAATACACTAGTTACTGAAATTACAATGTAGCAGTTTATAGAACTGTAGCAGGTAATACTATGTAAATGTTAATACAACTGTAACTATAATACACTAGTTACTGGAATTACAATGTAGCAGTTTATAGAACTGTAGCAGGTAATACTATGTAAATGTTAATACAACTGTAACTATAATACACTAGTTACTGGAATTACAATGTAGCAGTTTATACAACTGTAGCAGGTAATACTATGTAAAGGTAAATACAACTGTAACTATAATACACTAGTTACGGGAATTACAATGTAGCAGTTTATACAACTGTAGCAGGTAATACTATGTAAAGGTTAATACAACTGTAACTATAATACACTAGTTACGGGAATTACAATGTAGCAGTTTATACAACTGTAGCAGGTAATACTATGTAAAGGTAAATACAACTGTAACTATAATACACTAGTTACGGGAATTACAATGTAGCAGTTTATACAACTGTAGCAGGTAATACTATGTAAAGGTAAATAAAACTGTAACTATAATACACTAGTTACGGGAATTACAATGTAGCAGTTCATACAACATCGTATTACCACTGAACCCTGGCTTTAATATCGAATCATACAAAAATATTTTTGTTTGCAGGAAGGATATCGACACAAATTTATTTACAAAATCGGGCTTGGGAATATTCCTCAAACTCACCAATTCGTAACTTTAATCGGATTCCGCCTGGGAAAGTGTGTGTTAACGTGGAATGATGCAATTTGGTGTTGGGTTTTCTTTGCCTAAGGCACATTTTAAATTATATATCAGTAACATACCTTCACCTATGAAGTTATGAAGAAGTTTTCTCATATTCGAATTCTATAAAATAGCTTTTTAGTGTTTACGTCCTTCTTAATATCATTTTTAATGAACTTTAAAAAAATATCTTATCAAAAAATAAATAACAATAAAACAATAAAATTACAAACAATAACACTCTAACAACTATATGAGTGTACTTTATACGTTATATTTTAAAGACATTTTATTTACTTTACTTATATTTCCTCACATACATTAAATAACATTATAGTATTATCAAGTAAAATAAGGTATGGAAACTATATAGGTGGTATGATATCATATATTTAATGAACAATTTAACTAAATTTAACATCGCTTCAACCATCGTTAAAGTTAATACTACTGTATAAATATTGTAGGCGTGTCTGTACGGAGGGTGGGCGCGTCCTAAGAAGGCGTGCCCGTATTCCAAAACCTGCATAAAAAATTACGTAAGAGCCAGTATAAAATTACATGAATATGTGTATCTGCTTAAATTGACAGGAATAGTTGTGTTATCCAGAATCAAAACTGATGTGATGTTATAAACTATATTAAATTATATCCATAATCATAAAAACAATGGTTTGTTCATTACAAAATAGACAAGATATGTACCTTATTTTTACATGATCAACTGTCAATTATTTATAAAAAATATTCTATATTTTACAATAAACACTGCCAATATAGAAAGTTGATTTTGTGCCACAGCAAGCCAAGCTACATTTATGAGGTCTTTATGACGTTGAGAGAAGGTGATTTTCTTTCCACCCACCACAGCTTAGATTGATCGCCTCTTAAGTAGTAATTGGAACGACAGAAAAACCTCAGTAACACTAAGCCAATCTCCGTTAGACACGAAGAATTAAGTTTTTCCTTAATTGTAAAAACATACACTTGAATGTATTTCTAAATACTTGGGTATTGCTCTTTAAATACTTCGAAAATTTAGACATTTTTATCGCCAGTGGGTTAGATGTATACTTTCTGGGATAACAAAATTTACGTCAATACATATTTCCAATTTGAAAAATGTTCAATAGAATAAAATGTCATTTTAGTTAACCAGGCAATGATATGTGTCTTGAGGCACACATCTTTAGTAGAAATTCCTCAATGGTAAAACAGGAATGTGCTATGAGCCATGTTTTTAGCGCTGTTTTCAATCCGTTTGCAGTTTTAGAACTCAGATCTAAAAGGAGGAGATGTACAACGTTTCCCTCATATATGTGTTTTTCTAATATAAGGTGAGAAGATGTGTGAACCATTGCACCAACAACACATATATACTAGGTGTGACTCGTAGGGTGCAAAATAGTTTTTGTGTGCCACATATGTATTTATACAGGGTGATTCATGACGTTCTCCCCCAACTTCAACAGCACATTCTACTACCAAAAATAAAGAAAAAAATTTTATATAAACATAGATCTGAAAACGCTTTGTTAGTGAATTACAGCCAGTCAAACATTTCGGTAAGAATCATGGATAAAGAGTGAAATAACATTGTACACAACTTATGTTAAATTAGTACGGAAATGCCATGATTTTTAATGTAATTTAACATGAGAAACCTAAATAAATAGGTTTCAGAACTGTATATTCAGTAGTTTTTAGATAATTTGGGGTTAAATGCAAAAGGATTGGGACATGACACTCCGTTTTTTTTTTTTTTTTTTTTTTTTTTTTTTTTTTTTACGTTTAGTCTACAATGACTTTGTTAAAAGAGTAGTAAAGTCATAAACATTTCATACATAATTTGTAGAGAATTTGAGTGTATGAAGATTTATGTAAGCTAAGTAAAAACCAACACATAAATAAGTACAACAGTTTAAAACTTTATTTAGTATAATACATTAGTCGTTAACTGAAAAATATATTTGGTTTGGTTTAACTTTACACACCTTTTTGTAATAAATGTAAAAAAAGTGAGGCCATAATTATTAATGCATTTTAAAGCACGTTTGTGCACTACATTGCTTGCGTCGCTTTCCTTAATTTACTCCTTTATCTGTGCAAGCGAATCCATAGTAAGGGCAATTAAGTCTTCCAGAGAATTAACACTTGACTTTCATCCGCCCCCAGACACAATAATCCAATAAAATAGACCTGGCAATATTGGTGGTCATGATTAAAGCCCTCATTGACCACCTAATATTTTAGTGAATTTATTATGTAAGTTAGCGGTAAGGGCTTCAGAAAAGTGGTGTGGTGCTCCATCATGCTGGAAGTACAAGTTTCGTCTAATACGCAAAGGAACATCCTCGAACAGCTGCGACAACCCTTCTTGGAGGAAGGTCAAATAAAATTCAGCATTTAGGCGGCCAGGTAGAATTAATAACGGACCAATTCGCGGATTGTGTAAAACAGCACATCAAACATTGGGACTACATCGGTGTTGAAATGTCTGTTCCACTACTTCATCAGGATTTTGTTCTGCCCATAAATACTCATTAATCAAGTTGTTGACACCATCTCTAGTAAATTGGTCTCATCCTAACATAAAATACGCTTGTAGAGTTGTTGCTTAGTATTTAAAAAATTACCAAACTCCAAATGAAGTGGCCCATCTCCTCGTTCTAGATGTTGAACCTTTTGTTTATGAAATAGGTAAAATTCTAATTTTTAAGTGACCTCCACACTAATGATGGCGAAACTTCTATTAGTCTCTTAAGCGTCATATTTTGTAGCTTGCCATTACTACCAAAAGTCAAGTCAGACACGAAAATTAGAAAAGCATTGTTGATCAGCTGTTGTTTAAGTGTTACCAACTTAAGAAGTAAAAATAATTTTATGATACATTATGTTGCATAGTAGACAGTAAAGGAAAATTTATTATTTATTTATTAAAATGTAATTAATTTCTTTATACAATATTTACTTAAATAATAATTAATAATAAAAAAATAATTTATTTATTGGACACAAACAATGCGATTTTATTATCTTCATCCAATTCTTTCCTTGCAATTATGTATTATACTAAATAAAGTTAAACTTTTGTATTTTTTCATGTGTTTTTTTTTTTTTACTTAGCTTACATCAATCTTCTCAGAATAAAATTATCTACAAATTATGTATGACATTTTTATGACTTTAATACTCTTTTAACAAAGTTATTGTACATTAAATGTAAAAGACTGTGTTTCTTCACCTAATTTCTTGCATTTAACCCCAGATTACTTAAAAACTGCTAAAGATACAGTTCTGAAATACATTTATTTAGCTTTATCATGTCAAATTACATTTTAAATAATGATATTTCCATCCGAAGTTATCTTTCCATACGTTGTGTACAATGTTATTTCAGTCTTCATCCATGATTCTTACCGAAATGTTTGACTGGTTGTAATTCACTAACGAAGAGTTTTCAGACCTATGTTTACATAACATTTTTTCTTTATTTTTGGTAGTGTTGTTGAAGTGGGGGAGAACATCATGAATCACCCTTTATACTATACTATTGTTTTACACAGCCATAATTTAGCGGAATTTTCCAAATAAAAAAAAAAAAATATATTCTGTCCTTACAGAACCTGGACAGGAATTTTGCCTACGACAGTTAATTATTTTTGGATATCGCGTAAGAATTACTTACGTTACAACTCGCGTACGGCGGCCACTTGCTCGATTATTATAAGAACAATGAAACCACAAAAAAAATCATTTCAATACATTTTCGGCCATCCCAGAAGCCAGGTAATAGATTTTAACACTAATTACCATTTTAGAATTAAAATTGTTTAGGTTAGTTTTCGTTAGGCAAGTAAAAGGTTTGTATTAGACTCGTAAATAATTTTACTGTAGAACAAATTACATGTTCTTATTCAGTATATAAACAAACACTTAAATTTGAAACATTGTAAAATACGATTTCTAAAAACTTTTTCTACATCAGTTAAAAAATGAGTTTTCAGATTATTTATAAGAAAGGATTTTTTTTCTGTTAAAAATTACCCATCCTACATTTTTTTTACCAAATTCTAAGCAAGGAATCAAATTTTCAGAAGCGTGTAGAAAGTGCATAATTGCCCGTTGTTTTTAAAAAGCATTATATTTATATTTTTTTCACAATTATTTAAAAAACAAATATTGTTACTCTTGTTTAGCTCAAGGATTAGAAAATGACACGTTAGCAATTTATTTCATATTAAATTGTATTGCTAGAATTAATATTAGAAACTATGCCCTCATTTCTGCATCCGATAGTTATTTTTTGAATAATTATTATAGCTCCCTCCGTGTCAATTTCAATTCGTTAAATTATGCCTGAAATGGCAAATTGTCAAAAACATATTTATTGATAGAAAGGGCAATTTTATATTATGAGTTTAAAGTAATTTAACTAAAATAATTATAAATGTTTGAATTTAAATTTCGTACAAGTGACCGTCCCACAACACAAAAATATTTCAATATAAGCAACAAATTCACGAACAAATTACAGTAAAAGTACAAAGCGTACAAATATATCACAATTTAAGCGCAAAATACACAAATACACTAGAAGTAAAAAATGCATAAATATTGAGGTGATCGATTTCGTTAAACCACTTTTACCCAAGTATTTGTGCATTTTGGGCTTATGTTGTAATATATTTGTGTAGTGTGCCGTTCATTTGTACTGTAGGCCTATATATACCAGCTCGCTTCGCCCCCAAACCCCCATTGACAGCTTAGCTAAATTATTTCATTAAAGGGATCTCAGGCAACCAGAGTAGTCATATGACCACCCCAGTTGATCATCGGCGGCCCCCAAACCCCCAAATGATGACGGGTGGTTAGACAAAATTATTAAAGACTGCCAAAACATATAAATATTTTGAAGTTTTTGTTTGTTTTGAAAGTTAAAATATCAAATATAAAAACATTTGAATATTCTGTAAGGTTTATAGTTTCCAACTTATTTTATTCATAATTAATTGGGAGGAAAACAGTTTATTCATAATTATATGTAAACTGTGTTAAAATATGCAGTGAATGGATCTCGTCATATTTAAAAAAAACAACAGGCGGAAATGTGAAATAATGTTAATATGTTTTGTAAAATTATAGTTGACGAATTTTTGTCTCAAAATGTTGTCAGATTAAAAAATTCTCAAATGTAAGCCCAAATCTATCATTATCGATTCGGCCGTCATCAATGTAAAGGCAACGACGTCTAGTTCATCCACTGGATGATTTGTGAATTAAAACTTTACGTGTTGAGGGTCAACGGAATATGTTTACAATTAAAGTTGGCCCAGGATATGTGCATTACGTGCCCTCCACATAGGTTCGGAAATTGCTGCCGAGATCGTAGACCGAAATAGGCACTTGAGTGGAACTAATTAGTCCTTTATGTAGGTCGTTGTTCACGTCCAATACGGGGTAGTTGTGGTAGGGTTGTAGTCTTCATTATTTACATCGTAAATTGATTGTTAGATCTAGAGGCTGGCTGTTATATATTACATTTTGTGATTGATCATTCTCTACTGAGAATATTCTTAGTGGTTTAATTACTCGGTATTTTAAAGTGAATGAAGTGGTGGAGTGATTGCTACTCAGGTACTGTCTGAGTAGTTGAACACATTGTTAATAATGCATCTGTTGACTCATAAGTTATTTGGAGTGAGCTTAGAAAGTGCAGACTTTTCTCCCTTTTGTACTGCAGTAGACAAACCGCTTATCTCCACTGGCACAATTGCCGCTCGAAATGACTTCTATAAGCCTCCTTTTCTTCATTAACGGTTGGACTTGCACAGACAGTCTTATACCTCTGTGGCCACTTCATACAATACATGATGGATGATACCTTTTTAATGAATACTTGCGGGATGCACACGAGTATAAAATGAACGTCCATTAAATGTAAATGTTTATTTATTTAACACATTAGTGTTAAATGATTTAAGAAATCATAATACATATCGTAATCGTTTGCTGAAATGAAATGAAAAACTACTTTATTGTAACTTCATGAAGCGAAGTTAGGGCTGCAAAGCCCTTTCTGCCTCTTAACCTCAGTGTGCATGATTATATACCATTTCAAAAATAACAATTAACAAGAAATATACAAAATAAATTGATAAATAAAATATAAATTACAATGAAAAACTATTATGTACATTAAAAATTTGAAAATTACACTTAAACGTAAGCTACACTAAAAATAATTTAACTATCTCAATACATAATATTACATTTTATTTATTACAACTTTTTTTTCATTCATTCGGCACAATCACTCATCACCGCCACCACCGAGCCACAGCACCACCAGCCACTAAACCCTCGAGGTTTTGACCTCATTGAGTTTCAAGCTATGCTTGACAGCACAATTTGAGATGGACTAGATATCACAGTTAATGTTAGTTACAGTAGTAGGCAAGTCTTTCAGAGTGAAATGAGTATATATTTGTAAGTCATCAGCGTATAAGTGGAAATTGCAAAAAGTGATAACAGTAGTAACATCGTTAATGTAAAGTAATAATAGGCGTGGGTAAAGCACTAGTCACCAGTTCCTAGTTAGATAAACTGATGTCAGCCTGCCTTTACACACTGACTTGAACCAGTCAATACAATCATCGGAAAAACCACCACAGAACATTTTTATATAAAGAAGGGGATAGTAAACACAGTCGAAAGCTTTAGAGAAATTAAATAGGGCCAAGATGGTAAGTAGGGACTTGTTAATGGCAGTACTGAATCTTGAACGAAATCCAGATAGGAAATTGGACAATAATCCAGCACTCTCCTTAAATGATGACGTCTGCCGATGGTCTAACCTTTCCAGGCATTTTGACAACGCTCAAAAGATACTGATAGGTCTGAAATCTGAAGCAGCGTGAGGTAAAGAAACTTTTTGCAGAGGAAGCACAACGGTAGACTTCCACTCACATGGAAAGGTAGATGTGGTCAAGGATTTATTAAAAATTCCTCAAATCGCAGTCAGTATGACTGGAAGTAAGAGTTTGAGAAGTTTAATAGGGATTTTATCTGCTCCTTCTGCATTGCTAGTCATCCTCATAACAGCAATAAGCACATCAGCCTCAGCCACCGGAGTGAAGAAGTGATGGCGAGGGCGACAATGAGGAGTGGCATTCAGCTCTCTGACAAAATTACAAGCTCTGGACAGATCGACTGGAATGTTAGTGTAATGTTTGTTTATGACATTAAGAGCAAGGAAAACAAGTTTTTCACTGCTGTTCTTTCCAATACCTAGCTCCTTGACCTTAGACCACAAGCCTTTATTACATTTGACTCCAGAGAAAGATCTATAATAGAATCGTATCTTGGCATTGCGAAATTGTTCCTGAGTCTTATTTCTCAGTCTTTTATATTCAGTCCAATCGTCAGGTTGCTTACTTATTTTAGCCCTGCGAAAAGCACTGTCCCTTAATCCCCGAAGTTGAGGAAAGTAGTCATTGATCCATGGGGCTGGTTTCTTGGTGACCCTCTTAGAGATCAAGGGAACATGCTTATTAAGGAGACAAATTATGAATTTGTTAAACATATTTACCATAACATTGACATCAGGAGCGTGAATTATATCATGCCAAAGTATTAAGTGTGCATCAGAATATACATCATTGAGAATATATATCAAAAATCACTATTGTTGTGTTCTATAATAATTCATGTCTGATTAATTTTTACGAGTTAAATAGAACCGCCGTATAGATATAAGTTTAGCTTTGATTTTGCTTTTAAAATGTGCTGTAGTAGTCTTATGTACATATTTGTATATAATTGCTGGTGTTTAATATTAAAATTATTTAAGTAAACATAGTTCTACTTATATAATATATATTTTTTACTACAAGACCTGTGCATTAAAATAAGTAACACCATTTCAATTACTGTAAAGCTGCAAATGTTTTTCGCCCGAAATACGAAAGTTGCAATATATTCGAAATGCCGCTACAGTATTTACCGTCCACGACGTTGTCCAACTATACGTCAAAGAACAACTCCCTTGACTGGGGAAGGCCTTTCATAAATGTGAACTATTTAGTTAGTCAACAGTAAAATATAATGCACAATAAAATATACACAAATTATATGTGTACAGATGGAAGTTCACTATGCACGTCAAGGGGTGTGAGACGATCGTCTAATGTTATTAACGTATGTTGGGAAGCTGGCAGTGCACTGTAGAGCAGGAATAGTTGTGATGTATAGCAGGCAGAGCAGTGCAGAGCAGAGCCAAAATCTATTGTTACGTTGTTACTTTCCGCAAGCTAAAAGCTCTCATTAGGACGGCAGAACTGTTCAAAATGACTCTGGACGTGATTTCAGAACCGTGAAATACAGTATGGCATGGCTCAAGTGCCGATGCAGATAAACACGCAAGTGTACCGTACGCTGAGCCTGCGTAGACCTGCTGGAGTTTGTTGTCTTGCTGAGTAGAGTTGCTGAACACAATTTTCTACGCACCACAGTGCAGTTAATATGTCGACCGTGGAAAAACATCAAATGAACTGTACAGATTGAAAATATTCTGTGTAATTTAACTCACCCTGAGTACAGTAAGAATGCATTATTAAATGATGGACGTGTCAACGTAATTTTTCGTTTCTTCACCTTGCCAAACACTTCAAATTCGCTTCTTCTAATTCCAAATCGGATTCGATTAAATACTAATTTCACTGGCCGTATCTTTTATTTTCTTCTTGTTAGAAAAACAAAACCAAAATATCTGCGCTCACTGTACAGTCTCTCCTGACGTACACAGCCTGCGTCCCAGTACATCCAGGGTCTAGGTCTACTATTGCGTAGTTGGAGAGCCTAACTCAGAACGTGAAACCAATGTGGAACAAACTTGAAAGAAATGAACTTGACATGCGCAATTGTTTATTTACTATATTCATCATTTTTTATTTTTGTTTTCCTAGTATCGAGTCCTCTATGGTTTCTCATAATAATTTTTTTATTTTTTTCAAGTTTTGATGTTTTCGTAATATCCTCATTCAAGTGCGATAATCATATTGCAATCTATACTATTGGCCGCTCCTATCTTCATCGTTCTTTATTCTTGACTGATTAAACGTTGCAATAAATTACCAAATAAAGCACTAAATTAAATAAGTCTCGTACTAAACGAATGATTTATCGAAAGAATTACTGTAATCGATGCAGTAATTTTGCTCAGTCGGTCAGGGAACTAAGTAGCGTTGGTTCAATAGATATCTTGTGTCCTACTTCACAACATAAAAATACTTCCCAAACCAAAGGAACAAAGAAATCCCTTAAGACAGTGTCTTTATATTTGACGTCAGGCGAGTAGCCGTCCCTAGAGGCCGAAACAGGACGGCCCAATCTTCTAACTGCCACGTCGATGTTTACGGATCATGGCGTTTGTCTTGTTTACGATGATGACAGTGTATTTATATTTGACGTCAGCTGAGTAGACGTTCCTAGAGGCTGCTACAGGACGGCTCAATCTTCTAACTGCCACGTCGATGTTTACGGATCATGGCGTTTGTCAGTGTCTTTATATATGACATCAGCCGTGTAGACGTTCCTAAAGGCCGATACAGGACGGCCCAATCTTCTAACTGCCACGTCGATGTTTACGGATCATGGCGTTTGTCAGTGTCTTTATAAATGACGTCAGCCGTGTAGACGTTCCTAAAGGCCGATACAGGACGGGCCAATCGTTTAACTGCCACGTCGATGATTACGGATCATGGCGTTTGTCTTGTTTACGATAAGGACAGTGTCTTTATATTTGACGTCAGTGGTGTAGCCGTCTGTTGACTCCGCTACAGGACGGACCAATCTTCAAACTGCCACGTTGATGTTTACGGATCATGATTTTTGTCTTGTTTACTATGAAGACAGTGACTCGCCGACTTTTTAATATTATACAAGAAATATTATTGGCATATTTGAAAATATGTTTAGTTCGAAACACAATATTATTTTAAATGTTGCAATAATTATTTAGCGTACCTTAGAGCGATGTTGGTTTAACTTACTAAAATAATTTCGTCGTAATTAATATACTATAAATTGACTGCTTTTCTAATACTTTACCAAGAAAACTGGAAATATTGACAAAAAATTTCTTAATATCACATGAATGCTTCTTAATTTTATGATTCTGAGTGCTTGATTGGTAATTTACGAGCCCTCATTCAAACATATGTTTTCAAATATTTAATCACTATTTGGAATAATAATTGTTTGTTAACGATGCTTGATAATTTTTAATAGTTTTGAATGGATTGCAGTGTCAATGAAAGGCAGGAGAGCAAACAAACTCAACCTATAGTAAACACACATTGCTTTAAGGCAGTTGTTTCCCCAGGAGTTCATGGAGTTATGCACCTGCTAATTAACGCACATAACCCCCTCCCCTCCCACCAGTGTATACCAGCTGGTAATAGGGTAATGCCCTAGGCATCCTAACTGTTTCTTGAGTGATTTACAACAATATATCGGTAACAAAAAAACTTACCGATGTTCACGGATATTGGTAAATTATTCAAAGCTGTGAAGAATTGACTTCTTCAGAGATTATTTCGTTACTCTACCAAATATGATTTTTGCCTACCTTTCTTAAAGTTAACATTTCTGCTTATTATACCTGCACAAGTTTTCTTCCTAAGTCATCTATCCATCTTAAATCACGGATACCTTCAACGGATTCCTGCTAACTCTCCGGGAGTATGCCCATTATCTAAAGCGCTTCTAAGCACGATCCTCCACGGTAACATCGTATAGCGGGCAGCGTTTTTTAAACCACTTTATATTTCCTGGTTTAAAAGAGTCTGCAGACGTACATGTTACAACGTACATACTCGTGGTCGTGCATGTGCTACAACATAACTTACTCGATGGTCGTGCATGTGATACAACATAACTTACTCGATGGTCGTGCATGTGATACAACATAACTTACTCGATGGTCGTGCATGTGCTACAACATAACTTACTCGATGGTCGTGCATGTGCTACAACATAACTTACTCGATGGTCGTGCATGTGCTACAACATAACTTACTCGATGGTCGTGCATGTGCTACAACATAACTTACTCGGTGGTCGTACATGTCCTAAAACATAACTTACTCGATGGTCGTGCATGTGCTACAACATAACTTACTCGATGGTCGTGCATGTGCTACAACATAACTTACTCGATGGTCGTACATGTCCTAAAACATAACTTACTCGATGGTCGTACATGTCCTAAAACATAACTTACTCGATGGTCGTGCATGTGCTACAGCATAACATACTCGATGGTCGTGCATGTGCTACAACATAACATACTTGATGTCGTGCATGTGCTACAACATAACATACTTGATGGTCGTGCACGTGCTACAACCTAATATACTCGATGGTTGTTTACGTGCTACAGCTTACACACTTCGTGGTCGTGCACGTGCTACGAATACAATGTATATACTTTCGGTCACAAACTAAAAATAATTCAATGTAAAAAATATTAAATAAGCTGTAAACATAGTATGGTTAAATATATTGAAATACACATATAGTATATAATAAACGTTTTTATTAATTTGATATGTGTTGCTAATACAAGATTACAATTTAATAAGTCATACAATACCAAATAAAATAAATTTTACTAGCGATATTTTTCGAACAAGTAAATGAACTCGATCGACAAAATTATTTTTTATGTTGTATATTTATTGTGTAGCTAAACATAGATAATTAGTTCCGTAAATATGGTATAAAGTTCGGGGTATAATTTATACAAAGTATAAATAAAATAAGTTTCTTTGGTCAGGCCAAGCGCCATTTGAATTTAATGTTCAAACAATAAGTTTTCAAAAAAGTTCAAGGTGTAAGATTATTATTTATACTTCCTTATAAACCCTTCTTGTAAAACTGCCATTCTGCTGTGTAGGAATGTTAATAGAATATATAACATTCTATAATTGCCCTCTGTGCGAACGCGTGGACACTCGAATGCTGGTTGCTGATTGCCAGATTGTATAGAGAATGATTACCTCAATCACGACTCGTTAAATACGTTGATCAAAAGCAAAAGGTACATATCTAATTAAGTTCGTACATTTTGATCAAATAAGTGAGTTATATGCCATATTACAGTTGGCATATTACAGTTGAACAGTGTAACTATTCACTTGTAACCAAGGAGAACCTTTATTTACCTGTATTTATTAAGTCGCTAGATCGCCTATGCTTTAGAGAAACATAGATTGTGAATAAATCTGATGAGTTCAGATGAAGGAGTGCAGTTGGTTGATTCTTGAATAGGTCCTTAGTAATCAATATACGAGGTACGATCAAAAAGTTCCAGGACTTTTTACATACTATGGGAATGCAATGTCTCCCAGCGATGCGGTTGGCAGCATTGTATTCCCTGACTCAACAGTAACACAGCTGTGTTTTCAGATCAATCATAACATCACTGAAAGTAACTTTAGTACAGATTGTTTGAGGTTAGTTTTATAGAGTTTGGCTATTTTTTTGTTTAATGAAAATGAATGTGAAAGAAGAGCAACGTGTTTGTTTGAAGTTTTGTGTGAAACTGAACAAAACATTTTCTGAAACCTTTTTGATGTTACAATAGGCTTTTGTTGGAGAATGTCTAAGCCGATCATGTTGCCATCAGTGGTTCAAGAGGTTTAAGGATGGCCGAACATCCACAGATGACGATGCTCGTTCCGGACGCCCTTCAACGTCATCAATGATGACAATGTTGCTAAAGTGAACGCTCTCGTACGATCAGACCGTCGACTAACAATCCGTGAGATGGCAGAAGAGTGTAACATTTCATTTGGGTCATATCAGGAAATTTTAACTGAAAAACTTCAAATGCGTCGTGTTGCAGCAAAGTTTGTGCCAAAACTGTTGACTGGAGACCAAAAACAACACCGAATTCATGTTTCTGAGGAACTTCTTCAAAAGGCAAATGACGATGAAAGCTTCTTGAAACATGCCATTACGGGAGACGAGACATGCGTTTTTGGTTACGATGTGGAAACAAAAGCACAATCATCACAATGGACATCAAAAGGCTCTCCAAGACCCAAGAAAGCACGTCAAGTCAAATCAAATGTGAAGGTCATGCTTACGGTTTTCTTTGACTGTAAAGAAAGGTGTTGTCTACTATGAATTCCTTCCACAAGGTCAAACAATTAATCGTTTTGTTTATCTTGAAACCCTCAGATAATTGCGTAATGCTCTGAGAAAAAAGAGATGTGAGCTGTGGCAAAGTGGTGATTGGGTCCTTCACCATGACAATGCTCCTGTTCACTCTGCATTAGTTATCCGTGACTTTTGTGTAAAAAACGCAATGACTGTCATTCCTCAGCCCAACTACTCACCTGACCTGGCTCCAGCCAACTTTTTTCTTTTCCCGAAGCTCAAGAGACCCCTGAAAGGAAGATTTCAAACAGTTGCCGAAATTAAAGAAAAAACGACGGAACTGCTAAACACCTTTACAAAAGAAGAGTTTACTGGGGCCTTTGATCAGTGGAAACACCGGTGGGAAAAGTGTGTAGCTTCCCAAGGGGAGTACTTTGAAGGAGACAAATTCGAATAACCTGTATGTTGTATGAATAAATGTATAAAAATTCAATCCTGGAACTTTTTGACCACACCTCGTATATACAGCGTATCGAGGATATTGGTTAGATTTTCGGCTCACAAGTCTCACGACATCCGAGCCCCAGTGATGGCAACCATTTAGTGGACGGTACCTAGACTTAGTAGCTGGATTACACAACTACGCTACAGTTCTGACTAGGTGTATTGACCTATACTGTTATACAGTATGTTGTATCAACACATAATAGCCAATTATTTCTAATATATTTGTATGACTTCTATTACGGTAGATGAGTCAGTGTATCTAAAAATTAAATAACCGTCAGTTAATAGTATAGTATTTGGTACTTTTACAAATATCTCAATTGCTGCATTAGAACCCCTTCACATGCAGGTTATTTCCGCGTACACCCAACATCGACCGTACTAATGTCCCTCTCACACAATAGCAGTATTGTTAATTGCTTCTATGTTTTATTGAGTTGTCCCTTTCTCTTTGGGTCTGCACCAGTGTGTAACCCTTAAATGAAATATAACTCGACCCTTCTTTACGGGTTATGCTGTGAATTCTATTCTTGTACTGTTTTAGGTACAGTTCTAAAGTCAAATAAATTATGAATTTAACAAAAGATGTATTTCAAGTAACTTATAATATATTACTATGAAAAATCTTCATATGAAAATTAGATATTTCATATGTTTAGTTTATTGTATGTTGAGCAAACAACTTGAGCAAAACTGTTGATTGATCCATATAAATATAGATTAATCTCTAGCTATAAATTGTAAATAAAACAACGTATTAATTGAAGTGTCAATTAATACACACCTAAATTAATTGAAATGTAAATTTCAATATTCTTGAAATTATTTACAGTGATAAGATAAATTTAACTAACATTCAAAAATAAATATCTTCTAAAAGAGTATATGAAAGTGTTCGTCATGATAAATGTCGTTCAAAACAACTACCCCTAGCCCATATGTTTCAAATGCAGTTAATTTTACTTATGTTTATATATCGAAAATGAGTAAAATCTAATCAAGCATTGAGTTTATTGAACTGATTTTTGTAATTTAAATGAACAATGACAGACATTACCTTCATAAAGTACATTACTGTACTAAGTCTCCATCATTAGATGAATGTGTGTTTCGTAAATATACACAAAACGTATGATACACGCTATTAGTTTATTTCCGCATAAACATCGTAAACTTCTTCTATATAACTGAGTAATATAATAAACTTGTGCAAGTCTTTATTGTAGATGTAATAAAACAGATCTGACATCCAGCGCGGCATACATCTTTGTTTGTACGACGGGTGCACATTGACATGTATATGCAACTCAAATGAAAAGTGTTATATTGTTTACAACATTCTCTTATTTTTACAGCTTGTAAAAAAGGGATTGGCGGGAAATCAAAGGTATTCATTGTACTTAATACCAGCTGAGTACCATACAAAATTAATGAATAACAAACAACACCATGAATATTTAGTTGACACATTTAATTTTTAACAAATTGCAGCAATAATTGTAACAAATAAATTACATCAGATTGTTATGTTATAAGAGCGATTGCAATTAAAATTGTAATCCGAAATAATTGCCATTGTGACTCACAGAGTTATGTTTGCAACGTTTCAGAGCCGTTGGTATTTTAAATTACAGTTTTTCATTGTTAACGGATCAGGGTCCAAATCCCACTTAGAAAGTTTTGTTGGACCTCTCGAGATATGAACTCGTGACTACCAGCATTCATGGCATAAGTGGCCAGCAAGTCTTTTACCGTTATCAGTGGTAAAGTCAGTTTACTCGGCCTGTTTAACATTACCGTTGTAAATGACTATTTGTAGGAAGTGAAATTAGGAGTTAAAGAGGTCAAAGCAAGTATTAAACGTTAGTATACATTGTAGTTGAACAACACTTTACAGGCAGCAAAATGAAGAGCTACGGAGGTTAAAGGAAGTCTTAAACGATAGTATACATTGTAGTTGAACAACACTTTACAGGCAGCAAAATGAAGAGCTGAGATCAGAGGAAGTACTAAACGTTAGTATACATTGTAGCTGTACAACACTTTATAGGCAGCGAAATGAAGAGCTGAGATCAGAGGAAGTACTAAACGTTAGTATACATTGTAGTTGTACAACACTTTATAGGCAGCGAAATGAGGAGCTGAGATCAGAGGAAGTACTAAACGTTAGTATACATTGTAGTTGTACAACACTTTATAGGTAGCGAAATGAGGATATGAGATCAGAGGAAGTACTAAACGTTAGTATACATTGTAGTTGTACAACACTTTATAGGCAGCGAAATGAGGAGCTGAGATCAGAGGAAATACTAAACGTTAGTATACATTGTAGTTGTACAACACTTTATAGGCAGCGAAATAAGGAGCTAAAGAGGTCAAAGGAAGTACCAAACGTTATCATACGTTGTAGTTGTACAACACTTTATAGGCAGCGAAATGAAGAGCTGAAGAGTTCAAAGGAGGTACTAAACGTTAGCATACGTTGTAGTTGTACAACACTTTATTGACAGCGAAATGAGGAGCTAAAGAGGTCAAAGGAAGTACTAAACGTTAGCATACATTGTAGTTGTACAACACTTTATAGGCAGCGAAATGAGGAGCTAAAGAGGTCAAAGGAAGTATTAAACGTTAGCATACGTTGTAGTTGTACAACACTTTATAGGCAGCGAAATAAGGAGCTAAAGAGGTCAAAGGAAGTACTAAACGTTAGCATACGTTGTAGTTGTACAACACTTTATAGGCAGCGAAATGAGGAGCTGAAGAGGTCAAAGGAAGTACTAAACGTTAGCATACGTTGTAGTTGTACAACACTTTATAGGCAGCGAAATGAGGAGCTGAAGAGGTCAAAGGAAGTACTAAACGTTAGCATACGTTGTAGTTGTACAACACTTTATAGGCAGCGAAATGAGGAGCTGAGATCATAGGAAGTACTAAACGTTAGTATACATTGTAGTTGTACAACACTTTATAGGCAGCGAAATGAGGAGCTGAGATCATAGGAAGTACTAAACGTTAGTATACATTGTAGTTGTACAACACTTTATAGGCAGCGAAATGAGGAGCTGAGATCAGAGGAAGTACTAAACGTTAGTATACATTGTAGTTGTACAACACTTTATAGGCAGCGAAATGAGGAGCTGAGATCATAGGAAGTACTAAACGTTAGTATACATTGTAGTTGTACAACACTTTATTGGCAGCGAAATGAGGATATGAGATCAGAGGAAGTACTAAACGTTAGTATACATTGTAGTTGTACAACACTTTATTGGCAGCGAAATGAGGAGCTGAGATCAGAGGAAGTACTAAACGTTAGTATACATTGTAGTTGTACAACACTTTATTGGCAGCGAAATGAGGAGCTGAAGAGGTCAAAGGAAGTACTAAACTTTAGCATACGTTGTAGTTGTACAACACTTTATAGGCAGCGAAATGAGGAGCTGAAGAGGTCAAAGGAAGTACTAAACTTTAGCATACGTTGTAGTTGTACAACACTTTATAGGCAGCGAAATGAGGAGCTGAAGAGGTCAAAGGAAGTACTAAACTTTAGCATACGTTGTAGTTGTACAACACTTTATAGGCAGCGAAATGAGGAGCTGAGATCAGAGGAAGTACTAAACGTTAGTATACGTTGTAGTTGTACAACACTTTATAGGCAGCGAAATGAGGAGCTGAAGAGGTCAAAGGAAGTACTAAACTTTAGCATACGTTGTAGTTGTACAACACTTTATAGGCAGCGAAATGAGGAGCTGAGATCAGAGGAAGTACTAAACGTTAGCATACATTGTAGCTGTACAACACTTTATAGGCAGCGAAATGAGGAGCTGAGATCAGAGGAAGTACTATTTTAGTTTAAAAAGCTACACATCACTTAGTTTTTAAAAAAATGTTATATTTCGGCTTACAATCTAAAGCCATTCTCAAACATTAGACAACACAAATAGTTTTAAAAAATTATATAAATTAATTAATAGATCATATGTTTAAAAAAATATATATAACAGATGATTTGATCAATGAAAATAGTTCAATATATACTACCGTATATAAATTTTGATAAAAAATTGTTTAGTCACTTATAAATTTTGAATTTTGAATTTTATTTAATACTTCTGATTTAATAATAGGCAGGTATATTGAGCATAAGGTGGCACTAGGTTGTGAAATGCAGCTTTCTACAGCCATACATGCTGCTTCTTTTATTGTTCTTTCTTTCCATTTACTTTCTTTATATACTATACTTGCTGCTGTCCATTGCACCGTATGCTCTTCCGCCAAAACATGATCTGAAAGTTTAGAATAGTTTTCTAATTGATTTTTTATGCTGTTTTTGTGTTCTTGTATTCTCTATATATAGAGAATATATATATATATATATATATATATATATATATATATATATATATATATATAGAATACATATATATAGAGAATATATATATATAGAGAATACAAGAACACAACAAAACAGCATAAAAAATCAATTAGAAAACTATTCTAAACTTTCAGATCATGTTTTGGCGGAAGAGCATACGGTGCAATGGACAGCAGCAAGTATAGTATATAAAGAAAGTAAATGGAAAGAAAGAACAATAAAAGAAGCAGCATGTATGGCTGTAGAAAGCTGCATTTCACAACCTAGTGCCACCTTATGCTCAATATACCTGCCTATTATTAAATCAGAAGTATTAAATAAAATTCAAAATTCAAAATTTATAAGTGACTAAACAATTTTTTATCAAAATTTATATATTATATATTCAACTATTTTCATTGATCTAATGATTTTTTATATATTTTTTTAAACATATGATCTATTAATTAATTTATATAATTTTTTAAAACTATTTATGTTGTCTAATGTTTGAGAATGGCTTTAGATTGTAAGCCGAAATATAACATTTTTTTAAAAACTAAGTGATGTGTAGCTTTTTAAACTAAAATAGTAATGAACACCATCACGAAAAAAACATACCGTCAAGAATCAGAGGAAGTACTAAACGTTAGCATACATTGTAGCTGTACAACACTTTATAGGCAGCGAAATGAGGAGCTGAGATCAGAGGAAGTACTAAACGTTAGCATGCATTGGAGTTGTACAACACTTTATAGGCAGCGAAATGAGGAGCTGAGATCAGAGGAAGTACTAAACGTTAGCATGCATTGGAGCTGTACAACACTTTATAGGCAGCGAAATGAGGAGCTGAGAACAGAGGAAGTACTAAACGTTAGTATACATTGTAGTTGTACAACACTTTATAGGCAGCGAAATGAGGATATGAGATCAGAGGAAGTACTAAACGTTAGCATGCATTGGAGCTGTACAACACTTCATTATAGAGCTAGGAAAAGTTATTATCGGGGCTCCCTTGTTCACCATAGACTACAATAATATTGCGTGCACCGTTTTGTTATAAAGCAGCTAACTTCAAACCTATGCGGTTTTTTTCAGCTACAATGTTTGTTTGATTTCTTTATATATTGAAAATAAATAGTTATAAATAATAAGGCTGCTGTTTGATATTTAAGTTAACGCATATAGGCAAAATTACAGATTGTGCATAATTCACTAATAGACCCTTTCTGTGAAATTCTTGTTGGTCAGACAAGTTTATCGAACATATTTGTGTCTAACTGTAGTTAGTGGAAGTAGATATCTATAGTTAACGAGTAATTTTCAACAAATCAAATGCAATGTTGCAATAAAATGAGTTAACTTACATGAACAAGATCAGAAACAATCATTTCTGTAACAATCCCGATATAAACCGGCTGTTTTATGAGAAATGGATCAATTTAAACACATTAAAAACAACCTTGTTTTTGTATTTGTGCTCTTAATAAGTTGGTGTAATTTTTTATTATGTTTCATACGTAATATATATTTGTGTATTGTTTATATTGTATACTTTATATAATATCTTAAATTATGTTATATTTTATATACATATTAATTTTTTATACCATACATTTAATATTTTGTAATTATATAGAACAAAGGTCTAGTCGATTTTTTGTCTTTAAATGTTTTCATATTACATTCTTAGCTAAGAAACAAGAATATGATCTTTTTTTCAGCCGATAAGCCAAAAAAATTATGAAGTTAAAAAACTGAAAATATTATTTTCTTAAATATAGCGATTTACTCAAATTATGAGGAATTTTGTTGTAATTACGAAAATGAAGATTTACAATGTAGCCATTATTAACCCTTTTAGTGCCGCACGACACGCTCCGTGTCGATGCGTTTCTGTACTAAAAATGCCGTCGACACGGAGCGTGTCGATCCGTATTTAATTTATTATAGTACTATCTTACTGTATTAACTGGCTAGTAACGATGCAGACAGCTTCTAAAGGCTTTGAAGTACTTGTTTTGATCGATGTTTCGATGTAATCTTCGATATATCGATGTTTCATTTGTTTACAAAGTTGCGCTAGTTTTTCGTTGTTTGTTTACATTGTGCCGAGCGGTGTTTGCGTGTGTTTTCAAATAAAAGTTTTAATCATTTTTATTGTAAAATGGATAGAAATAAAGTAAACTGTGATGATTAGTGTAAAAAAACAATTATAAATTCAATGCTTCAGTAAGGAGACCTGGTTTTTCACTCTGAATATCTGAATTGAACAATTTTATTTTCTATATTATTCTTTATGATTACTATGGTTACAACATATTTTAGGTATAGAATAAGCTCCTAATATAGTAATTTACTTCTTATAACTTTGTTTTTTTTATAAGAATACAGAGAATAAATTTTTTCCATAACTTATATGTTTTCGCCGTAAATTATCGTATTGTAAAATATTTTTATTTTGCAAAATATTGGGAATCGTTTGCATGAAAGTAATATTTGTTATACTGGTTTTGTTCAGTTTTAGATGAACTATTAGACAGTATTACTGGAAAAAATTTAAAAAAATACTGAAATATACTTTTATGGACTCGAAGTCAAATTTTTATTTTTATTTTTATCTTTTTTACATGTTGTTTTAGTTTATAAATACTTGGAAGACAATATTTTAAAATAATTTACAATCAAAAGGTGCAATAATAATCATAAAACAAAATAAAACTTAATTCAAAGGTTTATGACCTAAAATAAATTTAATATGATGTTTGTTGTAAACCCTTACATTTTTGCTCAGAATTGCTTGGCACTTTTCACCATAGAGGCCGTTCAAGGTCACGGCACTAAAAGGGTTAAGCACACTAGCGCCGGAAATGTGCCAATTTCGGTAAGGTTACGTTCTGTTAGGATAGGGCTAGGTTGGATATTGATAGGTTAGTTTATGTTAGGTTAAGTTAGGTATGTGAGAGTTGTTAGATTTGTTTAGGTCATGTTAGGTTTGGTTAGGTTATGTTAGGTTAGGTAAACCTGTGAACTTTGAAGGGTTTTAAACAATTACGATACAAAAAAATTAATAATAACTAATCCTAACATAACCAAACATAACATAGCATAGCCTTACCAAACCTAAATAAACTAAACTATCAATACCCAACCTTGCCTGTCTTAACTGAACGGAAACTTACTGAAATCGGCACATTTCCGGCGCTAGTGTGCATAATAATGGTTACATTGTAAAATCCTTGTGATATTCGTGATTAAGGGGAAATCTCGCACAATTCATATAACCACATAAATATATTTACGAAAAAAATCCATTTTTTCCGTTTTTTCTCAGATTCGTAATTTTTCCGGTGTTCTTGTTGCTGAGCTATTTATCTATTTCGAAAAACATTTTCGGCAAAAAAAATTGACAAGGCCCCGTTCTATATAATTACAAAATATGTGTATGTGATGTTGCAAGCTAACTTATTTTTAGCTGTGCAATGATTACGTTATATTAATTATAGATTATCAAATGTTTTATATGTCTACTAGAGGACATCCCTGCACGCTTTGCGTGCCAACCCCGACGCTCGCTGCGCTCAATACAACTAGACTTTCGGCCTCGGCATGTGACTTTTGACTACAAATAATAGTAGATTAACTGTATAGTGTAAAATAATAACATTACATTTGTTTGAAGTATCTCACTCACACTAATTGCGTTCACTTCAAGATGAAAATACTTTAGTTGTCCTATTTAAGACCTAAAGAAACAGTGTACAAAAGTTCAGCTTCTACCTAAATGGGAAGTTGAAGAATTAGTGATGAATTGGTGATTTGCCTTTTTTATATAGAGATTATAATCAGTGCGAATAACAGAATTTATACTGTACACTAAATTGAACATACATTTTCAAAAGTTTTAACATTAAACCAGTTGTATACATTCCGTATGCTTTATCAGTAGTGGACCAGTAATGAATGAGGCGGCCCAAACGCAAATACGCATATGACAAATATAGCGTGCACAGAAAATTGGCCGAGTTTATTTCAAAGGAGGAAGTAATTTGTGTCTATTTCAAAACAAATATGAATAATTACTCAATTTCAAATTGAAGTGACGCCAAACTATATCCGGTTCATGGAGTAGCTGTAGAGTATGCCATACTTTTACATCAATAAGTCGTCTAATTGAAAATTGACGCCCTTGTATTCACTTTTTTTTATCATGTTTACAACGTTTCACATGTGTGCTTTCAAATCAAAATCAAATCAAATCAGTTTTTATTGCAGTAAATACATAAATGCATTGCAAAAGTCAGAATGGTTTTAAAATAACTATAATTTTGTTATCAATCACTCATACAAAATTCACTCATACATACAGATTTAGAAAACATTCACTCTTCCAATTAATTAATCCCACTCCCAGCATCGGTGTCAGCTTACCAACTATATGGTCTCCCAGTTGTTTGACAAAAACTCGTCCACAGCATAAAATGCATGATAGGCTAAAAAGCCTTTAAGACGAGTTTTGAAGGCTTTCGGATTTGTGGCGATTTTCATAGAATTGGGCAGTCTGTTGTAAAGATGAACACCTGCTTCTGAGGGCAAGTGCTCAAACGTTACTGTTCTGTGTCTCCCAGTCCTGTAGTTGTCCCTGCCTCTTGTGTTATATTCGTGAATGTCTCGCCCCTGAGTCAAGGAGCATTTAGAGATGAAAAAAGTTGTTGTTTCGAGAATGTAGAGGCAGGGTAACGTTAAGATCTTCAAATTTTTAAAAATTGGCCTGCAAGAGTCTCTGAAGTTGACTTTTGCGATTATTCGTATTGCCTTTTTCTGTAGCCTGAACAATCTAAGAAATTGATTGTTCGTACAGGATCCCCATAACACTACGCCATAAGCTAAGTGAGGGTATATCAAGCCATAATATGCCATCAACAGGACCTGAATAGGGCAGTATCTGGCTAAAGACCTCAAAACAAATATGCCTGATGTTAATTTAGCGCACACCACGTCAGTATGGACATTCCATGTCAACCCTTGATCCAGGTGTATTCCAAGGAATTTCAACGTGTGAACTTCTTCTAGCATAGTGTCTTCCAACATCACATTGGGGCTCCTTTCTAGGCCACAAGGACGTAAGGAAAAATTTAAAAAGTTTGATTTTGAACTGTTTGTTTTTAGGTTGAGGCTCTTGAAGTGTTGAATGCATTTATTCAACTCTAAAAATGCTTGTTGTTCTACAAGATCCGGTGACTTGTCTCTAAAAAACAGGGTTGTATCATCTGCATACTGTACGATATTCCCCTGTTGCAGTGATGCCCCAATGTCATTGACATAGACTAAGAACAGGACTGGGCTGAGAATTGATCCCTGAGGGACACCATAACACAGATTGATTAATTTAGAAGAAAGATTGGATATTTGAACTAATTGAGTTCTTTGGCTGACGTATGAACTAAGCCAGTCAAGAGGGACGCCTCGAATACCATGGGATTCCAATCTAGCTAGCAGTACCTTATGATCAACACAGTCAAACGCTTTTGATAAGTCTAGAAAAACACCGAGGGTGGATTCACGACATTCTAATCCCTCCACAACCATATCAATCAGACTCACCACTGCGTCTATAGTTGATTTGCCCTTTCTGAATCCAAATTGGTACTCAGAGAGCTGGTTGTGTTTATTTAAAAAAATTAACATTCTTGTTAGAAAAAGTTTTTCAAATATTTTGCTCAATATTGGCAAAATAGAGACTGGCCGATAGTTACTGATTGAAAAAGGATCTCCTTTTTTATAAATTGGTATTACTTTAGCTGTTTTCAGGAGTGAGGGAAAAACTCCAGTTTGAAAAGACAAATTTACTAAATGTGACAATGGCCTCGAGAGATGCTTGGAGACCCCCTCACCATCCACAAGTCCCCTGCCAACATCGATCGCAGATGCTAGTTGCCGAGAGAGCTCAGGGTTCACAACAAAGTATATAGTTCGCCATTTTTGTCTACAACTAAATTTTTCGGAAACAGAAGATAATGAAAAGCAAAACATTCATTTTTGTACATATCTGGCACCATAATTATATTTCCCCCATTTTAAAAACACTGTAAAACTTTGTTTTCCAATTTCTAATGTTAGCGTGAACTTTAGACAAGTCAGAATTTCCAGTGATATTTCGTTACACGCTCGTAAGAGTTTCAAGCTTGGTCATGATGGTTTCAATCTCATAAGAACAATATCATTTGCGAATCCATATTTGTTCGTTATTTATTGACCAAAAGTTGTGTATGTGGTGTCATTTTTAACGTTATCATATTGCGCATTGGGTTTGATTTAGATATTTTAGATACATACGCCTAGTTTTGAAAAATATATGAAAATTAAAAAATCCAACTAAACATTAAAAAAATTTTTCAATAAAACTGATTTCGTAATGTAAATTCCAACGTGCAATTTCATTCTTGATCAAATGCAATTTGCTAAGAAAAATCCGTTAAAAAATAACTGTTTAGTTTGAATACGCGTGATCAAATGTCCGGTTCAAAAATAACATTGTTTTTATGGGATTAAAACCAACACGGCGTGTTGTCATCAGTGGTACTAAGCTGCAGAGCCTCTCTGTAAACAGCTCCATCAGATTCAACGCCTGCTGCTGTGACCAGTCCTCTTCAATTGGTTGGAGTAATAAGCCAAACACGGTTGGTGACCATATTTGCCATAAAACTAATACAATCTTTGATTCGCACTAGGAAAACTTCAGTGGGTTTATTTCACAAAGGGTTTATTTAGTTTGTAATCCTTGAAGGGAACTATTAAAACTCTCCAGTTTGAGGGCATAATACAGTTTAAAACCCCAAAGTTTCTCGATGTATCATTTGTATATTTATATAATTAAAAAATAGATTTCCTTCAAACCAATAATTAAATTTTGTATATCTATCTAATTATATTATTTAATATAAAGGTAATTTTAACATGTTTAAACAATTTTATTATAAAATTAAATATATTTTCAAATAAAAGCTATTTGAAGGTGATTTGTTTGTTTATTTGCAGATTTTGCAATTTATGTTTTCAAACATTTTTATGTTTGTCAAAATAAATAGGTCATATAATAACTTTATTATATGTTAGATAATGTTATTTCCAATTCTATAGAATCTAGCTTGGCATTCAACAATGTATTTATAGTACTTGATATTAAACATATTTTCCAATTTCTTACTAATATCAAATCGACATTTTTAATAAAATTTATTTACGTAGTTATATCAGATATTTTTGAATATCTTATATGTCAGTTAAATATTAAATCTATGTATTTAATAACTTATATTACTTTCGACATATTGTGACGTATATAATTTAAAAGTGTAAACTGTCTACATATTAATTTTCAACCTTTACAATAATTGCCTTTCTAAAGCTCTGCAGCACTCTGAGAGACTGTGATAGCACGGTCTACGGTTGCTGTAGTTTATCAGTTTCATGGCACACCTCTGTAAACACACAACCTCCTCGCTTTTATTGCTACATTGAGGTTTACAAGCAAAAATAGATAGAGGGAAATATATGTATTTTCTTTGAGTGGGCTTCTGTATGTTCTATATTTATTAGATTGGAGTGGAAGTATTTGAAGTAAATACAAAAATGTAGTAGTTAGGACTTTGTCAATTTCCTGTCATAGGAATATTTTGCATCCAATTGTACGAAATACGTCTTTATTATTAAATATTGTGATTGATGATTCCAAGTAAGATTAGTAAGAATCGTTCAGATGTAAGTCTCAATTTGAAGCAGTCTTTGAAGTATTTTTCTATAAATATGGCCGGTGACCAGAGATGAGGGCTCGATCGTTCCCGCCTCTCCTGTACATTCTTCGTTCACGCACATGTGTACCTCCTGCGGGCCAACAGGCCAACAATACCACTGTATAATACGTATATGGTTGGGCGGGTGGGATTGAAGGTAATGTGAGGAGTAAAAGATAGAAATAGGGATATATTCTTTATACCTGTTAAATGACCTGATAGGATCTTCTGAACCTTTAGCTTCATATATTTTACGTGAAGGATATGCTATTCTGCATGAAATATTACGATCCCGCTTGAGTATCTGTATTATGTGGTGAAAAGTTCTACAACATTCCTCAGACTAACTGAACCCTTCACTTGTGTGCAAAATATTCAGATGATCTTGTTACACGCCAAGTGAACAACTCAAAGGCCCTACTCCGATGTGTTGAATACACTCATTATACCATTAACAGAAGAGTCTCGCAAATGTACATGAAACCTGTTGAAGTGATAGTCACATACTCATGCTGTACTTGCAAACGACTGTATGGTTTTCTTGTAAGTGACAAGTCAGAGCAACGTGGCTATTTCGGATGGGAAAAGTACAATAAAAGATATAAATTCAAGTATAAGAAGCAATATTTTTACCATATGGTTATTTTAGTTGTTTTGAAAATTTATTTATTACTTTTTGCCTTTCTATGCTAAATACAATATTACGATGAATATCGTATTTATTCTGTTAACATTAATTTTTTAGTTAATAAAGTTTCAAATCTTCTCAAAAAATGTTGCGAAGATATGGTTTCTGACGTCAATGTGAAGGACTACTTAGAAACTAAGGGAAAGGAGGAAAAGGAAAGCAAGTATTTTAATTTCACTACCTCAGACTTTCGCCCCTGAAGGGAATTTAAACTTGTAAAGGATTTGAAAGTGTTATTAAAGGTCGTGTTTTCAGTACTTGCTCAAGTCAAAGACTCCATTCGTAATGTTATTTAATTTAAGTGAAAGACGTCGAATAATGAGAAACATTAGTATATAGAATTTATATTTTTACGTTTATTGAATGTTTTACCTTATTTAATTATAAATATATTTAAGCATCATTTATGTCACATTTTTATGTTTTATTATTATTAATATTATTTTTTTCTACAATACGTTTATTCCGTTCTGTACCATAAAGGGACAAACATAAACCATACAACTATGATTTTTCTTTTTAATCGAGTCTATTATTTCGTAACTATACTGAAAATGATGGAGTAATATTTATTTTCTAGGATTTGCCATGTTGACATTATACATGAAAATAATATTAAATTATATGGGTTTTCTTGTATAATCGTCGATAAAGAGGACAAATGGCGAACTAAGTTACGAGGAGTCTCACATGTTGAGGCCGACTGACTGAGCAGATCCATCATTAATCAGGTCTGTCTTTACCAGCTGCAAGCTGGGGCACAAGAAAACACGGCATTTACCACTACTTTTAGGAAACAATCTAATATGTCACATAGCGCTGATTCAACGTATAAATTAATTAATTAACAAAAGGTCAAATTACACTGGTAAAAGTAAAAACACAACTGTCAAACGTTCGCCATACGCCTTAAATATAAAAAGGGAATGAAAAAAGCATGTAGGTTTAGTAAGTGGTTATCAAAGTAAAAATTGTCTTCTATCTAAGCACATGAACTATGGATATTTTTATAACACGTTTACTGCTTAAGAAGCTGATTTTATGAGTTTTTTCCAGCCGAAATTTTTTTTCGAAAAATTAACTTTAACAACTTGCTCATCGGTATATTTTATATTGTAAAAACGTTTTAAAATAATACAAACAAAAACTGTTGAACTTATTTGATTGAATTTTAAATTATATTAGTTCTAAATACACAAACATGGGTTTTTAACATGGTGACACAGATCGTTGTTACCGCTTAGTCTTTTTACGAACCTTCTTTAATATGAATCTGTGCTTCTTACTATAAACATCCGACTACCTTGTTTTTGTAAAGCCTTTTAAGAGTGAAATACGTGTTTTTCAGATCCAACTACCACAAAACCTTCAAATAACCTCCTAAAGTCTGCCAACATTTCGGAAACAACAAAACTGAACAGTTCTATTCCAAATGTCAAAAGAAAACTTGTATAACTAAAGAAACAAAACCATATTGTCGTTTAGAACATTATAGCATTTGCCTTAGAAAACATCCTCATCTTAAAAATTCTTAATTAATTAATCTTAACAGGAGTCAAGTCATACTTACGTATGTCGGTTTTATTTGTACATATTTTCCTTTTTGTGCGAACAAAGTTCGTTATTCAATAATAATGCAACCTTCATGATTGAACTGGGAACTTTATAATTCCCAGTTAGTATTATGTGAAATACACACGATCTCATAGGCACATAAATGTCCATAATGAACATTCAGTTAGCTATTGTTATTCCCTTCTTGTACTGGGTGACCTGTTCTCATTAGTGCAAGGTTATTATAGTAGCACTGGAGCTAATCCCAGAACAACAAAGGACATCACCGTGGTTCATGAACTGTTATATTAATTACCCACAACCAAAAAAAAAAAAAAAAAAAAAAAAAAAACAATAGCCATTTGTGATATTACAAGTTTGCTGCGATTTACACTGTCAGTTATAAATTATCTAGCCATTAACAGCTTGTTTTACAGGAGATTCTTCCAATTTCTTTACACAGAACAGAAAATCAGAACTTTTTTTCATGAAAGGGGACTTTATCTACACTACAGCCAAGTTTAGTATACCTAAAAATATTCATTGATATTCTACACAGTGAATGTCTAGAACACAACTGTGTTCAGACGTCCAATATTGCATCCTAAACGCCAATATTGTTGTTAAGATATTTTTATGATATGTAGTTTGTGCAAACTGAGCCATAAATGTACATATCAATAAAGATAAATTCAAGAAACTTTATTCTTAGTCGCTAAGGAAAGAAATACAAATGTCGAGCAGTAACATTCGTTAATCTCCAGACCAGTTTTCATTACATATTTTTTATTCTCGTGATGACAAAGTTGTGGTTCATTTATTTATGCTGGTTATACTCGTTGTATCGTGCCTTTGTGAAACGAATGGAAATAGCTCCTTTATGTATGAAACCTTTGCCATTTTATTTGTTACTAAAAAACCTTGTTTTCTATAAGAAATGGCTGATATCAGTTTTGTATGAGACAATGTCTATTTGTCTGAAAAACAGTTTTGTATAACACATTGTCTGATGACAGTTTTGTATTAGACAGTGTGTATTTGTCTGAAAACAGTTTTGTATAACGCATTGTCTGATAACAGTTTTGTATAACGCATTGTCTGATAACATTGTCTGATAACAGTTTTGTATTAGACAGTGTGTATTTGTCTGAAAACAGTTTTGTATAACGCATTGTCTGATAACATTGTCTGATAACAGTTTTGTATAAGACGGTGTTTATATGTCTGATAACAGTTTTGTATAACTCCTTGTCTGGTAACAGTTTTGTGTGATACAGTAATTTTTTCCTGATAACATTTTTGTATAAGGCTGTTGTATATTTTTTAACAACGTTTACACGCAAGTTTTAAAAATGATTTTAAAATTTCCAATTGTTGAGTGTTTTTTTTTAGTTAATTTCTATTTTAATTATTATTAGAATAGATTATGAAATACACGTTATTTACTTAGATGTCAAATTCCTCATTGATTAGTTATGATAATAGACTCCTATTAATATAAATAACTTAAACAAAATTGCTTATTTTAAATTTTGCTCTTATTGTATCATGAGCGTATTGTTGACACTATTTGAATTGTAAATTGAGTTCGATGTTAAATAAATTGTCATTTAGAAAAACCCCATACAGTTTAGAAAAATACATACTGTTTAGTGAAACATAATTGGTGATTTTTAATTTAATACATCAGCACTGAGTTGGTCATCAGCATTGGTTTAATGTATAATCAGTCAATGCTCGACAGGGAGCATTTCTGTGTGTTCAGAACAATTCCGTTGATTGTAATTCTGTACATCACTAAATCACTTACAATGTGACAATGTTCTCTAGATTTCCTCGTTTTTCTGTAATGTTACATTTATTATATTGTGTAAATAATAATCAATATTTAATGTTATCAGGTGATATTTTCAGGAATAATTAATTATAAAGTAATTAATACGTATTACCATTGATTATATACACCTAAAATAGATAAACCATCTAATAGGAATATTTGTGGTAGTAATTTTGTTAGTTTGTGTGGCCCGCAACCACAGCTGGTTTAAACTGCATTACATTTACATGGAACTACACTAGCGCTCCACAATGGACCACAAAAACGGCTGATAATTTGAGACTCAAAATTTAACATTGGATGGGAAATCTATTTGTTTATAAAATCAGTAATATTACGATCGATGTGATATATGCGACTGGGAAAATAATTCCTGTATTTGCATTCCAAAGTCACATGACCTCAAAATCATTCCGTTTAAAATGTTTTTAGTAGTATTAAATGTACATTATTTGTTGAACAAATCTTTTTTTTTTTTTTGTACGTTTAAATTCAATAATTCTTTATTCATTTGTATACAAACATATGGACAGAATAGCGTCATTGTTGAGGAAATATATCCCACATAATATATATATATATATATATATATATATATATATATATACATAGTGATATAAAAATATAATGTTTGGTTTTGTTACAAGAATTGTACTACAGCTCACAAACTAAGAATTCATTACAATTCATACAGTGACCCATGGTTAAGAAACATTGAATACAGACTAAGACTTATTAAGTTTTTTTTTTTTTTTTAATTTAGACAAATACACTAAAATCAATGTCCTTCTGTAAATTGCTTTGTAAAGATTTAAAACATATTTTATCTATATAATTTGGTTTTTTTCTGTACAGCTCCAAACGATGATGTTCTGTAATTACTGTGTTTTTCTTTCTAGTATTATATGGGTGTGAATCATTACTAACATTAGAATTACCCTTAACAGCTAAGATTGTTTCATATATATATATATATATACATACTGTATTTGGTAAGAAGTTCTAGATTTTTAAAATCTTCTTTGACAGAGTCATCCTTTTTCAAATTTAACATTACTCTTATTCCTTTCTTTTGTAATTTAAGAAGTTTACCCATATTTGTTTTGGTTGTTGCACCATACAGACTTATGCCAAAATAAATGTGAGAGTGGATATGGGCATTGTAGATAGACTTTAATGTTTGATGATTACATAAGAAGGACATTTGTCGAAGGGCATAAATTCCCGAATTTACTCTACCTATAACCTGTTTTACATGGTCATCCCAATTTATAAACTGGTAAATTTTTAACCCTAAAAAGTTTGTTGAGTTTACTTGCACAACTGCATTTTAATTTTAAAAAAACACTTGGCTTTTCAAGGTTTAGGTTTTGTTTAGTTGTAAACGTCATAAATTTTGTTTTGTCAATATTTGAAAAAGAGATTGTTTGCTTTTAAAACCTGGTTGAAAACTGATAGTTCCCGGGCTGTACTTAATTCTAATTCCTCTAGGGATTTTGCTGAAACTTTTAGATTAGAATCATCAGCAAATAAAGTTAACAAGTGATTTCTGCTGCCATCTATAATTTGTGGTATGTTATTTACATAACACAACAATAAAATTGTTCCCAATATGGAGCCCTGTGGAACTCCATACGTAATTGTTTGTAGGCTGGATTGAGATTTTGTTCTCCTGTTTTTTTTTTTTGTTTTTTTTTTTTTTTTTATGTGATATTTCGACATACTGTTTTCCTTCTGATAAATATTATTTTAAAAATCGGAGTGAAATGCTTTTAATACCAATTTGTTGTAATTTAAAAAGAAGTATGTCATGCTTTACAGTATCGAATGCTTTTGATATGTTCATGAATATTCCAATTGTCTTCTCTCCTCTATCAACCGATTCAATAACTGACTATAAGAATAATGTTGCTGCAGTAATGACTGATTTTTTGGACTGAAATCCATGCTGAGCCCCACTTAATATCTGATTTTTATCCAGGTACCGTACCCTAAAAGTCTACTATAAACAGCTTTTTTAAAGATTTTCGATATGTTCGAGAGCAAATATATTGGACGGTAATTAGATATGTCTTGTTTATTGCCCTTTTTGTGGATTGGTATCACTTTGGATATTTTTAACAAATCTGGGAATGTACCATTAATAAATGCGGAGTTTATTAAATGACTTAATATTTTTTACAGATTCTTTTTAGCTGTGTTTAAAACTAACACCGGTATTTCATCATGACCACATGAGTTTTTGTTTTTTAGTGAATCAATGATATATTCTACTTCAATCTCGTCAATTGGTTTTAAATGAAAAAATTATTGAAAAAGACTGTGGTTATGGTTATGAATTTGGTTCAAGAAGTCAAACATGCCATTCTGGGGCTGTTTGCTTATCAAATCCCTAACTTATTTATTATGATAATCATTTAACTTCCTACTTACAATAGGATTTGTACAGATCATACCATCAATTGCTAACATAATATTGTCATGGTGGTAACAGTTCTTATTACCAACCTCAGTATTTATTACTTTCAAAGTAGTTTTTTGTATATTTTCAGCTTTCTTGATCTTTTTGTTATAAAAATATCTTTAAGTTCTCAATATTTTTTTCTTAAACAACTTATTTCTATGTCTTATATACCTAAATGATGTCTGGTTTTTATTTTGTCTCACAATTTTAGATAATTCAATCAGCTCTTGTTTTTCATGTTTTAGATCAACCGCCATCCACTCAGTTTTATTCGTTGTAATTCTATTTGTCTTAAAATCAAATGAGAGGTCAAAATAATATTTAAATATACTATAAAAAATTTCATACTTTTTATCTGGACTTGTGTTGTAGACTTGAATCCAGTCTTCCTTTCAAATAATAAATAAATAAAAGTTTTAAGATTTTCCTTAGAAATATTACGTTTGCGTTCTGTTATTTTATTTAAATTAGTTTTTAAACTTTTAATATTTAATAAGTGAATTACTTGACCATCATGGTCTGATAACATTGTTATGACCCCCTCCACCCAGATTTGGGGTTTAGGGATATTGGTAAAAACATTGTCTAAAGCAGATTCGCAATCCTCGGTAACCCGTGTTTGGAAGTCCACCAAATATTTAAATCCATGACATTTTAATATGTTTTCCAGTTCAGCTGTATTTTCTTTTTAGCTAAAACATTAATAATAAAATCACCTGCAATGACAGTATTTTTAAACTTTTTCAAAAAGCGTTCTATTAAAATATCTAATCGTTCTAAAAATATGTCAACACTAGATGATGTTGACCTGTACATTCCAACAATTATGTAAACATCATCACTTAGAGTTTTTAACAGAGATTTAACAGCATAAAACTCAAATTGCTTATCCTCACATAGATGGTCAGCTAACGGTATTGTTACATAACATTTTAGATCACACCTGGAAAAGATCAAAACACCCCCTTTTGTAGTGCTATCCCTACAGAAGCAATGTAAAAATTTGGTAGATTTATTCTCTCCAGTTCCCAGCTTTTGATGTTATGCTCAGTTATTACACAAATATCAGGTTTAATTTCATCAATAGTAAATTTAAGGGAATCTAGCCTTGATGAGAGAGCTTCGATATTTTGGTGAAAAATTTTTATCTTTTTTTTCTAAATTTTGAATAAGAACTTTCAGATTTGTAAAAATGAATCTGTACCAAAAAGTTTTGAAATTTAAAATTAGAATTTATTTGATTATCACTTATACTGTGGGTTGAAGAATCTAGTTCCGGCTGTGATTCTAGACTAAACAACTATCACCATCTACAGTAACACTCAGGCTATCACCAGGCACATCCAAAACTGCACCAATATTCTGCTTTTCACTAAGCACTTTTTCACCAGGTGGGTTTCTAGGCAGCATAAGGTACTCATCCAGAAAATGGAGATGATTAATGACTGAGCTGCTTTGGTTTTTTATGGTAACAGTGTTCAGATGATGTAGTTTTACTGACTGACTCTAAATCTCGGTTAACCCTTCCTGGAATTGTTCTACTATTATGACTTGCTGTCAATATTTCTGCTTGCAACTGCTTGACAAACTCCTGGTGTGACATTCCTCCAACCAACAAACCATTCCTCAGCACCCTGTTTGAGTCTTCATCAAAAATAACTATTGTAACATTTTTTCCTGTAAACTCCTGAAATTTGACAATATTTTATACAAATTGGTTGATTGGTGCTTTGTCTCGAATGCAACCTATCGGTGAGCAGATAAGGTGTTGAAAGTTCTTTTCCTTACAGTCTTTAACTAACTGTAGAAATGCCATATTATAATCTTTGTATTCTGTCTGCCTAGGCTTGCTGTAGTAAAATGATTTAGTCAGTAAGCTGTAGATTGAAGTTCCAATAAGGCTTTTCTGAAGAGACAGATTTTCATAAATATATTCCGATCTCTGAGGTTTTCCATATCTTTTCCTGAGTATTGATGCAACATCAGCGCTTGCCTGTCTGTCATCCTCAAAATCCATAGAAATGCTATGAACAAAAGCAACACTCATATCATGTTTATAATTATCTATAACTATCTATATAATCTATATAACTATCTATATATTCATGTCTTCCTCAATGACTGTAATTTTGCTTGACTCCAGTACTATGCTGGAAGGTCTAGTGGAAGGAGTTTCCAAACTCTGATAGAGATCTGTTTTACTTAAATTAAGAGTAAGAAAACTACTAGATGAAAGTGGTGTAGATAAAGGAGAGGTTGCTAAAAGCTTATCCCCAATTTGGTCAGCCTGTGGAGATTGCAGTTCAATATCTTTGACCAAAATATGTTCTTCTGTGAGGGTACTTTTACCTGTTTCTGCAGGAGAAGCCTGAAAGGGCAGTTGTTTATTGATATTTTCATTTATTATTCTTAAAATTTTTTTACCATTTCTCGCTTTCCTTGCTTATTGAAGTGTTGTCCATTCAAGTGATGAGCACCCTAGAAACCAAAAAGATCCAGAATCTTAACATGGCCTTTTTTTAGAAGCTTAATCCTCAACACAGTTATTTAACGCCAGAATTTCATTATGAATAGGGTCTTCAGAGTTTACATCATGTCTGTAAGGCAGAGGCAATGTTAACATTAGTTTTGTTAAGTAAATTGACTATTAACATTGACTATTTCCACAACGTGAAAGCTAAGTCGATCGTGTTCATGTAGGTGTTTACTATTCAAAATGTTCAGAAAATAATCATGTGTACCATCAGTAGTAACAGAGCACAACTGGGCTAAACTTTAAAGACACTATCGAGTTCACAGTGTTGTTGTGGTCTTTGTTAATATACAAAGATAATTTTGGCCAATAATATTAACGTACTTTTTATCTGAGAAGTCTTTCCAAACAAACATTGCGTTTGGTACAATTAGATGTACTCATTCGTATATTACTCCAAAAGTCCCCTTAGTTACATCTTCCTCCAGAGAGAAGCTAGAATCCCATGCTAAGGGTTACCAACAGGTTATAAATGGGGAAATGTTGTATCAGAGTTATTATTGTAATGACTTCAACGTCGTTACTTTGCTAATTATGCACCTTTTTACTTCTGAAAGTAAAATTTCTTGTTGAAAAGTGGTGAATATAACTTTATTGAGGAGGTTGATTTTAACTTTGGAAAACTCGTGTTTTACTGAAAACTCGAAAAACTAGTTTTAATCTAATTGTGCAAACAGACCTGTTTTAAAAATTCTTAATTTTAACATTTTTATTTTACATTTTTTATGCTGAACATGAATATACAATTAAGTGTTTCAATAAAATTACTTTTTCGGCCGAAATACCGTATACACTCAGATTATCTAACTAAACGTTCAGATTATCTAAAATACTATTGTGTATATATTCAACAAAAATTCGCAATTTGAGTCAAATTTGGAATATAGGTCAATTCGGTTTTTGTAGTTAAGAGTTGGTGGTGAAAATTATCGCATAATGGCTTCGAGATTAGCCGCGAAAGTAGTTTATCCGTTATATATATCGATAAATAAATGTTATAGATCGAAATGGTTTTCAAATTCGTATTTAGTGCTAAAAACTCAATCAATAATAATATATAAAAGATGATTATCATTAAAATTAACATAAATATGTCAAATATACTAAAAGTTGTGACCTAAATTTTTTTCGATAAAATTCGTGATTTCCGCAAAAGAAAAAGCATATTACGTGAAAATATAGATAGTTCATGACCTATTTCAGGCGTAGTTTTAAATTTTTTGTTTTTGGCAAGAAACTACATCTTAACTGTTAATTTTGGCGAAAGTTTTTCACGTGTAAGTATAAACAGGGTTGGATGCACAGTAGCTATATTATTAATCTGCCATTAGAAATATGAGACAGATACTTTTTGTTGGACCCATCCTTCCAGTTAGTATGATGTGAAATATTCATGATCCCACAGACACATAGATTGCCGCAGTAGGAACATTCAATTAGCTATTGTTATTGCCTACTAGCACTGGGTGACCTGTTATCCTATCAATCTAAGGTCGTCAAAGTACAACTGGAGCTAATCCCAGTCTAACAAGGGTCATCAATGTCTAGGGTCAATTTCCACTGTGGTTCATCAAATATGGAGTAGGTATTACAAGTGTTAACACCTGTTGTGCCTACTATATAGAGTGAACATTTAAAGTGAACAAGTTATAGCTTCGAAAATTAGGTCTTTTCAATTACAAGTCTAGTATAATTGTTACTGATTATGTCTCATCTTCAATATATAAACCTTTACGAAATTTATATTTTTGATTGTTGATTAATACGTGTACTAAATCTACGTCCTACTGTTTTCGCTTCTTATTACAAGTTATCTGTATGAATACGTGCACTGTCTACGTTTTACGAAGTTTTTCTCTGCCAGTTATTAGTTATTTTGAATAAATACGCTCACTCTCTTTACGTGTAATGAAGTTTCTCTACCAGTTATCAGTTATTTCAAATAAATTCTTACACTGTATTTATGTGTAACGAAGGTTTTCTCTCTTAGGTAACTGTTATTTTGTATAGATAAATGCACTGTCTTTACATATTATGGTTCTTCCTTCAGTAATGGTTAATTCTATAAATAATAATTCCGTTCTTGCATGTTTCGAATCTTTTCTCTGCTAGGTAACGATAATGTTGTATACATACGTAACCGTCTCTAAGTTTACGAAGTTTTTCTCTCCTCAGTATTTGCTGTATAGTAGCGTACCGTATATTTGTTTTACGTGTTACCAAGTTACGATGCATAAACATTTAGATTTGCTAATTTATCTTGTCAGGAACCTTTTCTGAGTAATGCGTGTATACATTTTCTAAAAATACCAAAAATATTACCCTTAACAATAGGCAGTTTGAATAATTTCCGCAACGTTATTATATCATAATGTAGGAGTAAGAGGAAAGCTGTAGTAACTAAGGAAAAGTCAATGGGTCGTTAGCCCATGAATCAATCATCGTTTGGGTAATTCCTTTACCAGCTTTCTACGTTTACGAAACAATTCAACAATGCTTTAGGAACGTCAGTTGTGTGTATTTGTATCGCACTAAATTATTTTTTAATTTTGAACGTGATCGATGGAGTTGAATCTCATATTTGAGCTATATTAGGTCTTTTGATGTGGAGGTTAATATAATACTAGATTTAAAAAGGTGGAAATCAAAATGTAAATGTAGTTAGCAAATTCATTTATATGCATTTAACAATACTGTAGGCTATATATTTATTTTATAAGATAATGGACCTCTAATTATTATCAACTTCTACTTCGTTATGGTTTAAGGATTGTTTTCAATATATTGCGTATTCAATATATTTTTTAAGAATAATAAAAAACAATTATGTAACTTAAAATTGTGCTTTCAAATATCAGTTATTTAAGATAATGGAGATATATCGTTCCTTTTTCCCAGTCGTCCTGACGGTTATTTAAAATACAAATAATACCCCAGGGTCCTTGCACTATCAGACGATTTATGTAGTTGTTATTTATAGATTATCAAATTATTTTTTTGTCATCAGAGAATAGTTTTGTTAATAGCACATAGTTACTAGAAGGATAAACATTGATGAAACTTGACGTTTGTGATTAGTTAAAACTACGTTGATAATCATGTTGGACTCTTGGTACCTGAATATGAATATAGATCCAAACGGTAACCCACTCCCCATCACCCGCTCACCCATACACGTTTAGTGGTATTCGTATTCACCAACCCGCCCGCCCATACACTTACAGTGGTATTGACCCACCCGCCCGCCCATACACATACAGTGGTATTGTAGAATCTTTGTATATGTAGAATATGTTTGGTGACAACACAAATATCCTATAGGGAACAAAGTTCTTTTTAGTAGTTAAGGAAATGGTAAATAACGTAAGAGTAAATGCTTGAATGGGAAATTGTTAATTTTTAGTTTGTACCGTAACAATTACTTTGTATACTAGCATTTATATTTTCACACGTTTTCGTTATTAAATGTTATAAAACCATTTATAAAACAAATACTGAATTTCATTTCTTTGAAAACGAATCAATTTCAACGAATTCAATTTCTTTGAATCGAAAATTGCGTGCGTATCATTAAAAGCTAAAGCACTTGTATGTTATTTGTCCAATTTAATCAATTATTTATTTGCTTTTATGCTGACTTTGTACTTTTAATTTGAATAGTTTTTTCTGAATTAGTAGTATTTAGCAATTATAGCGTTTGATGTAGTGTTTTTTTTTTTATTTATTTATTATTATACATATGAAAACAATAAAGTATAAGACATGTTGATTCTTACACATGTCTAACACGATTCCTGAACTACAGACAAGATAATCACAAACTTCTTGTTTATTGTTTAGGGTTGGTTTTTCCTGATAGGGACGAAGTTGGCTCACACGTCACTATGTACGTAATAACTGGAAAACTTGTAATATTTTATGGTCGGTGAAATACAACCCCTCAGTATATTTTGGTACAAATTATAGGTGCAATAAGACTGTATTAAAACATCCATTACGAACTACCAGTGGATTTAAATGTTCGTAAGTCGTATTTTGTAAAAATGTTTCATCGCCTACTGTCGGCGCAGGATTTATGTGTACCCGAATTGAAGGTTGTTTACTAAACCACTGAAAGGCTTGTAAACTATCAAATCACATCATTGTTTTCCTCTTCTAATTGTACGCTGTTAATATACATTTTAAATGTTATTATAAGTTTTAGTAGTTTTTTCCAGGTTGGAACAAAATAGTAGAAGAGTTTTAGGTAGTTTTCACTGTGCCTCAACATTACACTTTTATTTCTCAAAGCCCATAAATGTATAGCATTTATATTTAACGGGCTATATACGTCAACCGGCAGAACGTGCTGACAAGAGTGTTTTTTGTAAGTTTTATACATTTCAGAATTTATACTTTTCAGAAAAAAAGCTCTTATTAATTTTCCGAAACAAAATTTCCTTGGCTTCTAGAGGTCGTAACATTAACTATTTGGTCATGATGTAATCCTTATCAAATGTATACGATTCATTATTTTTATGTGTTCAAGTGTAGTGATTTCAAATTGATTTAAGCAAGTAAGCAATTTTATATCATCTAAAAACCAAGGAAATTTTGTTTCAGAAAATTGGTAAGTTAAAATTCTGAAATGTATTGAACTCATGAAAAAAGTTCCTGTCGACCCCGAATTAAAATATAAATGTGATACATTAACGGGGTTTTAAGTAATAAAAGTGTAACGTTGACCCACGCTGAGAGTTAGTTAAAATTGTTGTTCTTTTTATAGTTCCAACTAGGACATAAATCATTAAAACTTTAAGTAAAGTTCAAAAATTATATTTCATATCGTACAGTTAAATGAAGAAAACAATGGTGTGTTTTAATTTTTCATAGGCCTCTTAGTTTATTAGTAATCAAAGGCACACATCATTTATGCGCCGAAAGAACATTAATGAAATCTTAATTTTGTAGTTTGTAATATATGAAAAATAGTTGTGGGCTAAGAGTTGATCCCTGAATTACTCCACAGTCAACAAGATCAGCCTATCTGCCACAAACTGAGACACATTTCAGGATATCGCTGAGGTCCTGAACCAACTCAGGCTGTGCCGCGCGCTCCAATATTTTCCAGTTTTATCATAACTTATTTCTGTAAACAGAATCAATTGCTTCTTTTAAATATTAAAAAAATAGATACAATAGATTGATTTTTATTAGAAAAAGATTATACAAGTCACATACATCGTCCACGGATTTATGTTGCTTTATATACTTAAAGGCTTTAGTTTTACTAACTGAACACTTCGTTTGAGTTTTCTCCTCGCAGCTATTGAGGATATTCCATAATTATACTACTCAACTAAATATTTAATTTCCAAAAATTTTAAAATTAAAGTTAGTAGGTATTTAACAATATGTTCATCAGCTTTCCTATCTACACACAACATAAATTCTCGTCGTCGTCCAAAATAACAGTACAATGTAAACATTTTTTATCACTCTGCTTATTCTCCAATAATGAAGGGATATACGCGTACAACCCCTTTTTTGTTAAAATAAAAGCTTACTGATGACAATAAATTATAATAATAATTAGTTATACACTTTCGTGTTTTTTAACCGAACAATCAGTTAATTACTTTAGAAGGTCAATTCGAACGGACAGTAACCATCTATTACAGTTTGTACAGAGAAGTAAGACAAATGAGCTGCTCCGTTGTTTTACTGTCGCTTGTTTAGTTCAGAGTGGTTTTTAATTCCTGTAGGAATGTAGATTAAATTTCGTTAGGGGTATGGACCAATCTGTACCCTCAAAATGAAATTTGTATTCTATAGTTTGAAAAATAATTAATTGTTAATTTAAAAGTACATGATAACAGATCGTATTTAATTTTAAATAGAACAGATCGTAATGTTAGGTGGTAGAGAGGACTGTCTAGTCCTAACTTCGCCTTAAAAATAAAAACGTATTTCATTTTATCTGTTTTCTGCTGATATTTTTTTATTTTAAATAAACAACAAAATAAACAAGAATATAACCTTTTTCAGCGGAAAAGTCGGGAAAATTATGAATATACGAAATACATTTTTTCCGTAAATATAACGTTATGGGTACTCAAACTGTATTAGAGAAGTTTGACATGATCGCTAATATTATGTTAGGTTGGGTGGGTTAGGTTTTGTAAGGTTATGTTAGGCTTAGTTTTGTAAGGTTAGGCTAGGTTAGCTTTTGTTTGTTTAGTTTAGGTTTTGTTGGGTTAGCAAAAACTAATCTAATAAAAACTAGTATAACCTAACAAAACCTAACTTTTCCTAACCAAACCGGCACTTTTCCGGATGTAACTTAATGAAACTGTTGCCATAATCGCAATCGTAACAATATTCTACAAATTTGAGTGCTGACAATGGTTTTTCCTAACTTTCGTAATTTTCTGGCTTTCCCGCTGAAAAGAACAATCACATTCTTGTTTCTTAGTTAATTAACTTTTGTAAAAAAATAATCAGCCAAAATACCGATAGGGCCTCTTTTCTATATAATTACCGTAATAAATAAAAATAATTTACCTGTGGCAGGTTGAACGATACACATCAACAACACACTTCATTTGAAAATAAATGTGCTCGCCCATACAACAAAAAAGTTTCAATATGCAATAAAAATGTATGCAATAAAAAAATTACAATACCATAATGATAACCACTTCTCATAAAACATACTGAAAACAGTTCAATTCATTAACATGCAATAAATAAACATACTATTTATATCGAAAAAGCAATGCAAATCAAAATAAATATAGTGTCAACTAAATAGAACTAAAGGAAAACCTGAAATGAAGGTCCTTAGACATCGCAATAAAGGAGCCACAATCGGCACTAGCAGACCTTCTGGCCCAATTATAAGGGTCACAAAGGTACAATAGCGTAAGCCAATGTCTGTACGTTATAGCCCACTCCAGTCTGATTATTACGTTAATAATAAATTATCTATAAAACGTAAAAGTATTAATTTAAAATGTACGTACTATGCCAATGTTATTCATGTTGTTAAACGGCCATTGATTTGTTAAATTTATATCTATATAGGTTTGTCTGCCCACGAAATGTTCATTGGATAAATTTATGTAAAATATACAGGTTTATTAGTAGTATTAGATAAATATATTCTTTTATTTTGTTGATGTTGTAAGTATTGCAGGTCTGCAATTGCGATTTCGTTGCTACAGCCAGTAGAAAAACAAATATGGAAATATCACTACGTAAAGAATATATTTCTCTTACAAAATATAATCGATGTATTTCTCCATCTTGTGCTCACCTGGACATTTAATTACCGATTTCCAATTGTTTCCAATAGTTCCAATGTCCAATTGTCCAAACGCTTTAAACACGGTTTAGGTCGGAATACTTATTCTTACTACCTCGTGTGAGTATTGGTCGATTTCAATTACAATTCAGCTGTTACTTAATATATATATTAAGGGACGTATTTACTGTTTTCCTTTAGCGATGAGTTTCCCTTATTATTTAAGGAATATATTAATCAAATTTTTATTTGTTTGAAGTATCAATATTATATTTTTGTGATTTTAACCTGCCCTATTTTGAGCTAAACAAGCAACAACCCGTTCTCTCCAACAGGCAAATACTAGTGAATATCTGTATGATGTGTCATCTCTTCACCAGATCAATGAAGTTCGGAACCGTAGAGTCGCATCCCTTTATTTATTATTTTCATCTGACCTAATCAAATGGCTGTTTAGTTTCTCCCGATATCATCATACTGCTCTAGCATTAAGTATGACAGCATGACAGATGCCGGCAATGTAGATTGGCTGCTATATGGGGCATGATGTGAACCTTGTTCTGCTTTTGAAGGTTTGTAGCGCAGTAATATGGCCGTCATATATGATTTTCTTCCCATATGTGACACGTTGGGTAGTTTTAAGGAACTATTAAAATCATACTTAAATGTAAGTTAAATGAAGAAATTTAGCGTGTCTCGCTTCCCACTATTCTAAATTCTTCATCATTAGAAACAAGCGATCTGAAGAGGCTCATTGTACAAAAAAAATATTGCCCACAAGCTTTATAAAAGAGTCTCAACCTTGCTCACTATTACGAATTCTCCATCATTAGAAACAAGCGACCTGAAGAGTCTCATTATACATAAAAATATTGCCCACAAGCTTTAGAAAAGCAGTTTCAACCTTGCTCACTATTAAGAATTCTCCATCTTTAGAAACAAGCGATCTAAAGAGGCTCATTGTACAATAGAATATTGCCTACAAGCTTTATAAAAGGGTCTCAACCTTGCTCACTATTAAGAATTCTCCATCTTAAGAAACAAGGGACCTGAAGAGTCTTATTGTAAAAAAATATTGCCCACAAGCTTTAGAAAAGAAGTTTCAACTTTGCTCACTATTAAGAATTCTCCATCTTTAGAAACAAGCGAACTGAAGAGGCTCATTGTACAAAAAATATTGCCTACAAGCTTTATAAAAGAGTCCCAACCTTGCTCTTTATTATGAATTCTCCATCTGGAAAAACAAGCGACCTGAAGAGGCTCATTGTACAACAAAATATTGCTCACAAGCTTTGTAAAAGCAGTTTCAACCTTGCTCACTATTATGCATTCTCCATCTTTAGAAACAAGCGACCTGAAGAGGCTCATTGTACAAAAAAATATTGCCCACAAGCTTTAGAAAAGAAGTTTCAACTTTGCTCACTATTAAGAATTCTCCATCTTTAGAAACAAGCGATCGGAAGAGGCTCATTGTACAAAAAAATATTGCCCAGAAGCTTTATAAAAGAGTCTCAACCTTGCTCACTATTGAGAATTCTCCATCTTTAGAAACAAGCGAACTGAAGAGGCTCATTGTACAAAAAAATATTGTCCACAAGCTTTATAAAAGAGTCTCAACCTTGCTCACTATTATGAATTCTCCATATTTAGAAACAAGCGATCTGAAGAGGCTCATTGTACAAAAAAATATTGCCCACAAGCTTCTTAAAAGCAGTCTCAACCTTGCTCACTATTATGAATTCTCCATCTTTAGAAACAAGCGATCTGAAGAGGCTCATTGTACAATAAAATATCGCCTACCAGCTTTATAAAAGAGTCCCAACCTTGCTCTTTATTATGAATTCTCCATCTGGAGAAACAAGCGACCTGAAGAGGCTCATTGTACAACAAAATATTGCTCACAAGCTTTTTAAAAGCAGTATCAACCTTGCTCACTAATATGAATTCTTCATCATTAGAAACAAGCAATCTGAAGAGGCTCATTGTACAAAAAGATATTGCCTACTAGCTTTATAAAAGAGTGTCAACCTTGCTCACTATTATGAATTCTCCATCTTTAGAAACAAGCGATCGGAAGAGGCTCATTGTACAAAAAAATATTGCCTACAAGCATTATAAAAGAGTCTCAACCTTGCTCACTATTATGAATTCTCCATCTTTAGAAACAAGCGACCTGAAGAGGCTCATTGTACAAAAAACTATTGCCCATAAGCTTTATAAAAGAGTCTCAACCTTGCTCACTAATATGAATTCTTCATCATTAGAAACAAGCGACCTGAAGAGGCTCATTGTACAAAAAACTATTGCCTACAAGCTTTATAAAAGAGTTTAAACCTTGCTCACTAATATGAATTCTTCATCATTAGAAACAAGCGATCTGAACAGACTCATTGTACAAAAAAATATTGCCTACAAGCTTTATAAAAGAGTTTTAACCTTGCTCACTAATATGAATTCTTCATCATTAGAAACAAGCGATCTGAACAGACTCATTGTACAAATAAATATTGCCTACAAGCTTTATAAAAGAGTTTTAACCTTGCTCACTAATATGAATTCTTCATCATTAGAAACAAGCGATCTGAAGAGGCTCATTGTACAAAAAAATATTGCCTACAAGCTTTATAAAAGAGTTTTAACCTTGCTCACTAATATGAATTCCTCATCATTAGAAACAAGCAATCTGAAGAGGCTCATTGTACAAAAAAATATTGCCTACAAGCTTTATAAAAGAGTTTTAACCTTGCTCACTAATATGAATTCTTCATCATTAGAAACAAGCGATCTGAAGAGGCTCATTGTACAAAAAAATATTGCCTACAAGCTTTATAAAAGAGTTTTAACCTTGCTCACTAACATGAATTCTTCATCATTAGAAACAAGCGATCTGAAGAGGCTCATTGTACAAAAAACTATTACCTACAAGCTTTATAAAAGAGTTTTAACCTTGCTCACTAATATGAATTCTTCATCATTAGAAACAAGCGATCTGAAGAGGCTCATTGTACAAAAAGATATTGCCTACAAGCTTTATAAAAGAGTCTCAACCTTGCTCACTATTATGAATTCTCCATCTTTAGAAACAAGCGATCTGAAGAGGCTCATTGTAAAAAAAAATAATGCCTACAAGCTTTATAAAAGAGTCTCACTATCTCACTATTATGCTTTATAAACCTTGCTCACTATTATGAATTCTCCATCTTTAGAAACAAGCGACCTGAAGAGGCTCATTGTACAAAAAAACTATTACCTACAAGCTTTATAAAAGAGTTTTAACCTTGCTCACTGATATGAATTCTTCATCATTAGAAACAAGCGATCTGAAGAGGCTCATTGTACAAAAAAATATTGCCTACAAGCTTTATAAAAGAGTTTTAACCTTGCTCACTAATATGAATTCTTCATCATTAGAAACAAGCGATCTGAAGAGGCTCATTGTACAAAAAAATATTGCCTACAAGCTTCATAAAAGAGTTTTAACCTTGCTCACTATTATGAATTCCCCATCATTAGAAACAAGTGACCCGAAGAGTCTCATTGTACAAAGAAATATTGCCCAGAAGCTTTATAAAAGCTTTTTTATATATATTAACCTTGCTCACTATTATGAATTCTCCATTATTAGAAACAAGTGACCCGAAGAGTCTCATTGTACAAAAAAATATTGCCCACAAGCTTTAGAAAATAAGTTTCAACCTTGCTCACTATTAAGAATTCTCCTTCTTTAGAAACAAGCGATCTGAAGAGGCTCATTTTACAAAAAGATATTGCTCATAAGTTTCATAAAAGCAGTCTTATCATTGCTCACTATTATCAATTCTTCATACTTAGAAACGCTCGTAAATCTATGTCATGTGAATGCAAAAGCCGCTGTTTGTCTTGTGTTGAATCAAATATGTCTAGTAATCTACGGCCGTTTTGGCGTCTGATCCAGTTTACATCTTGATGGAGTTGAAGCGAAGAATTTCGCAAGCAAATGACGATTATTTTCTTCCTTCTTCAGTTCTGTGTACTCTCCGCCTTCACATGGTACTCCCGACTTTAATAAGTGATCGATCGACCAAAATGTATTAACTGTATACGTCGCTAAAATAAAACTGTTAACGAATTCTCAACCTACTACAGATGTACATAAACATACTTTGAAGCTTAATAATTGTAACTATTGTTGACTGCCAAATTGTAGAATAACCAAAGAAGAAGATTTACTCAAACTTGACTTACAGTTAATCTTAACACTTCAAAAGAAGCTTGATAACATTTTCTCTTCTGGTCATTATATTCAATAAAATACTTTTTTGTATCTTTTTGACAATTGAAATGGATAAGGTAAAACAAGATAATATTATTCTACGTTTTAACACAAGTCATAATGGTAACAGTCCTTAATACAGAATTTTCAATAACTTTAATACATTTTCAAACCAACTAAATGTTTTCTTCTGTCTGATAATTTTTTTTCTCTTTCTAAAAATTGGGCCGTAACATATTATGTTGTATGTAAAATAGCTCCTCCTGGTTTTTTAACAGTTATACAGTGAATCACATATATCTCTAATTTTATTGTCACGTATATCTCTAGTTTGAGTGAATGAACATTTTTCTTTTCATTTTTTATTGTAAAGTAAATTTAGCATACATGTACGATACATTAAGTTAGTTAATCGTGTATTTTTCAACATACAAAACATGTATAGTTAAATTTTGATTTTTTCTCTTTTCTATACTCTTTTGTTTGTTACTCGCATAGTTTCACTCAAGTGAGTTTTAACCGTTTGTGAAACATTGTACATAAATGAAGAAATAAAAAGCTATAAAAACTTCGTTTTTTAGTGAAAGGTTATAAATTTTATTGGAAGTATTTTAGTCTTATTTTGTTATTTATGAAAAATAAAATTAATGTACAATGTAATTAGTAATAGAAATAAATCGAGTCAAGAAATAAACTTGAATATGTTCTTATTTTATTATTATAATGCAGACATGTACTAAGAAATAATTCTCTAATCCTAATTTTGATCAAGTCACTACACTATTGTAAAATAATAACCTACTATTGTCGTGGACTAAATAAAATAAAATCTATAAACTTACCTAAGTACGATCGTAACGGTTTTAGTCTTCACATTGAATCATGTTTTGACCTGCAACACAAATATATGATACAGTAATGTCAGTATTTCAACGTGTCTGTGGATTTGTATCTGTTATGTGAGAGTAAAACTAATTCCGTCTATAGGTCGTAATCGATATTTTCTGAAGATCAATTAGAAAATAAATTCAATTGTTTTCTAACTGAATTGGCGAGTCTTCCTAAAAGTATGTATCAATTACAATAACAAAATAGATTACAAACGTCAACTTAAATATGAATTAAGACTTAATCAAACAAATGTACAATAATTTTAATATTTTATCATGTAAGACCAAAGTTTGTGCAAGCTAGTTGATTTCAGTGGCTAGCCAGTTGAAATTGACATTGACATCATATCTTGAACTTATGCTGAGTATATTTTGAAACAAATTTTCTGAACCGATTATCATATTTTCTATATTTAAACAGTATTATTTCTTCCAAGCAATACGGATTCCAGAAAAATAGCTCCACTCTCAATGCATTGAATATATGTTTCTACCCCCTGGATAACCATCTCCATACTTTGGGTATATTTCTTGACCTGAGAAAGGCCTTCGATGTGTATATTGATACTCTATACTGTTGAGTAAGTTAGAATATCTTAGATTTAGGGGGAAGACCTTTGACTGGATATCTTCTTATCTGCTGAACAGAAAGCAATTTTTTGAGGTAACATAAATTGACTGTTCTGGTTGTCTTCGGGTCTGTGAATCCAATGTGTCCTTTGTTCAAACAGGAGTGCCTCAGGGGTCCATTCTGGCCCTATACTCTTTCTCCTGTTTATTAACGATATCGCAAGAAGTGTTTCGTCTACAGACCTGTATCTATTTGCCGATGATAGCTCCATTACTGTAGCAAATAAATATGTCGATCAGCTAGAGATCGACGCCTTCGTAAAAGGAAATTATCTTGTTCAGTGGATGGTCGATAATTCTTTGTTTGTAAATGAAGACAGTCAAAGATAATTAATTTGTCCAAATCAGGTTCTGTTGCTCAAAAAATAAACAATCTACTCTTGGTTGAAACAGTCATTGAATCCTGTGCCAGTGTTAGTTTTCTGAGAATAGTTTTCGATACTGAACTTAAATTCCAGGAGCATATTATTAAAGTATCAAACAATTTTAAATATTTGTTTATTCCTCTTTCGCAGACTATCTTTTTATTCCAACATTAAAATGTTGCATCTGGCTTATCATGGTGTTTAATACCTCACTTGTCCTATGGTATACCTATTTGCGGTTATGAAAGCTCCCGCACGGAGAAATTGTTTGTTATTAAAAAAAAAGCAATAAGAATCATTCTGGGGATGAGAAATGCATCAACTTGCAGAGGCGTCTTTCGAGCGAACCATATGTTAACTTTTCCTTGCATATAAGCATCTATGAAACTGTAGTATTTTTTAAAGACAATTTTCAATCTCTTTCCTTTTCCTTCACAAACCGACCATATGCTTAAGAGCACACAGTCACACTCATTAGCTATTCCAGGACATTCATCTACTCATTTTTTAAACAGATTTATAACTCATATATAAAATTATTTAACAAACTGCCCACAGGATTAAAGTGAGAACCTAATTTTCTAAAATTTAAAAAGAATCCCAAGGCACCTCTCATTGATAAAGAATTTTACAGTTTAGTGGAATATTTTAATGACAAACTGTAGTTTGGTCACCAGTATAATGAATCACTAGTATTTAATTATTTAACGAATGTATAAGCTCATTAATTACAATTCAGTGTAGTGTCGTTTGTTATACAAATATGTTATCCACAGATTTGATTTGATTTGATATCACTAGCCTTACTGGGCAGATACTTACAACCGCCCTACTTCTCGTCACATTAAACCTCAAGTACAGAGTCCAAACTCGTAAACGTAATTTGTGTTAAAACATAAATTAAGTTATTGTTGTTGGGTTCAATATACACGTCAGCCCATATGAAACAAACCATCGTTTACATGTAATGTAACTATGTTTATAGAATTTGACATCTTTATATAACATGTTTAACTTAAATAGTAATCATCATTATTGTATAACATCGTATTAGAATTATTGAAAAATGTGTTTATTTTCCGCTTTTTTCATCTTTTGGATGTATATTTATATTGTTTATTTCGATTAGAAAATAAGAAAAAGTTGTGTTTGTAAAAAAAAAAAAAACTGTTGCAAGTTTATTAAAGTTTAACGTATTTGATTGTGTAAGTACATAAATAAATGTAACCATTATTTTACTATCTATTTATCTGATATTACTGTTGTTTAACTTTAAAGTCAGTACAAAAGTACAAGTACAGTACAAAACTCCCACTTGGAAAGACTCAAAAAGTATTCTAATCTCAGGAACGATCGATTTTTAGTTAGAAGTCGTATGACTGAATGACACTTCGGTTGTCCAACGGTAGAAGAAAGCCGTTTGCTGCATCACCTGTCTTGAAGTCTCCCTTTGCAATGAGTTTCCATTTATCAATACATTATTGTGAATACCAATATTTCCCGGATACTCTAGATTCACCTTGTAGTTCATTCCAACCAAGTCAGTTATTCACGACATGACAGTACTGCTCCAGCAAGTTCCTGGAGTTCGGCTTCGGTACATCTCTTTGCCCTCGTGCTTTCCGAATACACCAATTTTCCCTTACAGTTCAGGCCAACCTAGTCAGGGCATGGCAGCAATGCTCCAGCATGGAAGTAGCTTCCTGGCGTCCGGGTTCGTAACACTTATATGCCCTTTTGCTCTACGGATACCCAAGCTTCCATTGAGATGCAGTAAGGTAGTAGCTTCCAGGCGTTCGGGTTCGTAACACCTATATGCCCTCTAGCTCTACGGATACCCAAGCTTCCATTGAGATGCAGTAAGGTAGTAGCTTGCTGGCGTCCGGGTTCGTAACATCTATGTGCCCTCTTGCTCTCCGAATACCCAAGCTTCCATTGAGATGCAGTAAGGTAGTAGCTTGCTGGCGTCCGGGTTCGTAACACCCATATGCCCTCTTGCTCTACGGATACCCAAGCTTCCATTGAGATGCAGTAAGGTAGTATCTTCCTGGCGTTCGGGTTCGTAACACCTTTATGCCTTCTTGCTCTACGGATACCCAAGCTTCCATTGAGATGCAGTAAGGAAGTAGCTTTACGGCGTTTGGGTTCGTAACACCTATATGCCCTCTTGCTCTACGGATACCCAATCTTCCATTGAGATGCAGTAAGGTAGTAGCTTGCTGGCGTCCGGGTGCTTAACATCTATGTGCCCTCTTGCTCTCCGGATACCCAATCTTTCATTGAGATGCAGTAAGGTAGTAGCTTGCTGGCGTCCGGGTTCGTAACACCTATATGCCCTCTTGCTCTACGGATACCCAAGCTTCCATTGAGATGCAGTAAGGTAGTAGCTTGCTGGCGTCCGGGTTCGTAACACTTATGTGCCCTCTAGCTCTACGGATACCCAAGCTTCCATTGAGATGCAGTAAGATAGTAGCTTCCTGGCGTTCGGGTTCGTAACACCTATATGCCCTCTTGCTCTACGGATACCTAAGCTTCCATTGAGATGCAGTAAGGAAGTAGCTTTATGGCGTTTGTGTTCGTAACACCTATATGCCCTCTTGCTCTACGGATACCCAAGCCTCCATTGAGATGCAGTAAGGAAGTAGCTTTCTGGCGTTTGGGCTCGTAACACCTATATGCCCTCTTGCTCTACGGATACCCAAGCTTCCATTGAGATGCAGTAAGGAAGTAGCTTTCTGGCGTTTGGGTTCGTAACACCTATATGCCCTCTTGCTCTACGGATACCCAAGCTTCCATTGAGATGCAGTAAGGTAATAGCTTCCTGGCGTCCGGATTCGTAACACCTATATGCCCTCTTGCTCTCCGGATACCCAAGCTTCCATTGAGATGCAGTAAGGTAATAGCTTCCTGGCATCCGGATTCGTAACACCTATATGCCCTCTTGCTCTCCGGATACTCTGAGTTCCCCTTGTAGTTAACGTCAACCAAGTAAGTTATTCATGGTTGGGTTTCGGTTTATAAACATAAGTTAAAATAACTACTATGTATCTCAAAACCGTAATTCTGGCTTTGATAAAGCTTAACTGTATCGTAGTGTACACAATACGTCATGAGGCTGCGCCACAGTGTGAATACTAATGATGGTCTTCATTCTTAGTGAAACGTTAACAATATATTGTTGTTAATAAATATACATTATATATTATGCGTTCTTTGATGACATAATCTCAAGGAATTGTGTTGTTATTTTGAGTCTTGTCTCTAACAAATCTATGTACATGTAATACTATAATCTTTGGCCTGTATCAAATTCTGTCCTAATCTATTCTTATTGTTATAAAACATATATGATATTGTTGTTGTTGGTATAATTTAACATTATAATTTATTTAGTTTTTTTTAATTTCATGATTATCTTCGCCACTTTTCTACTCGTAAGCTTGATGATAATGTAAGATTATGAGTGTGGTAAATCTGCACTTGCACAGATGATAATTACTTCAAGTCAATGCACGTTGCACGACACCAGTGTAGTTCATTGGAAGTGTTATTTATAATACAATAATACAACAGATTGCGGTAAACTACGCTTACCATCCTCAACGACAAAGAAATGATTCAAGGTCTGTGCAATATTTATGTTTGTTAACTATCGATTTATTTATCATTCTATATTTTAAATTTCAGTAATTTTATATGATTAATTATGAGTGATACAGTTTGATGTGTTAGTGAAATTCGTTACTTTTAATCATCGACATTGCATTTTCCTGCATGTGAATTTCTATATTACCATTTAATTTTTTTAGCGCTTGTTTTAATTAGTAAAGTTGTACAGTTCTTGAATTCTTCAACTAGAATTCTTAAATTGGCTATTGCAAATTTTAGTATTCGTTTTTTGATTATATAAATGGAATGCAGTAATAATTATAAGATTATATTTGTCTACTATAAATAATATAACTAACTAACTACCTTTATAAATTATATACATACATATGTTTACTAATATATATTATAGTTATTAATCTGTTTTATAGCCCTTGCTCTTGTGTAATTTGCAAAATAGCATGTGATAGAAAATGATCGCCCGACACTAAAGGGCAGTCTCTAAGGCTCAGACGCAGGATAACGTTAACAAGCCCAATTCCCTAAACTCAAGATTGTACAATTCACTGAATTTTAAATTGAAATTATCTGAACCCGCTTTTTATTGAAGCAATCTCTGCAGATTCTCAGAGTCCAAGCCCTTGCGAGAGTCAAATAAACAAGTCCACTAAACACATATTTCAAATTATTCTAAATACGTAATTAATTGATTATACAACCCGGTAAAATGTGTTTTGTTCCTTATTTGAGTTAATGTTTAATAATAGCTATGGACGAGAAGAAATGTTCAATATGAATGAAATAATGTTAGCTCTTTTCTGATTTTTTTTATTCCTAAAGTCTATGTCTGTTGTGTTATCATTGTTTTTAACCAAAGTTGACTGGTCCGTGGAAAGACACCTAGAGAAACTAGTGGATGTACAACATGTAGTACTAGCCAAACTACTAATATTGGTCTGGATTTCTCAGCCCGTATTCAGTCCTCTTCTCCAGGACGTCATTCGTGCATTGGCCAACCACACACATTAGACCATACTGTCCAAGTCGATGGCAACTATTGAACCTCTGCTTTGTCGGCTGGAGATGACTAAGAATAGAACCTATCGCCTACAATATCCATTAAACTTATCCCCCACAAAGGCTGGATTACAGCAATGTGCCAAAGTAGTGCAATGTGTAAGTATTTGTATAACAAATTAAAATATTTGTCTATAATGAGTAACATGCCAACAAATAATTTCAACCAGACTGTAACGAACATCATATGTGATTATCAAAAGATACCGTTTGATATGGAAATACTAGTAGTAAAAATAACAATCAATATCAAACTGTTAAACCAGAGGAAAAAAACATATCGTTACTATAATTGGACAAACATACCTGCTCGTTGTCGCTGCATTTTTAGTTTTTTATTTATGGTTTTATTACTATTTCAGAAATGAAAAACGTCAAGTTTCAAAATTACACCAGTGTGCAATGAAACTTTTAATGACCAGAATCAGTGACAATAAGGTTGTTTCCATTGAATGGCCCTACAGTAGAAAATAGACCACTCCGGTCGTTCTGAAAGGGGTTGTTTAGCATTCGTCGTGTGCTTGTGAAAATCCAATTTTCTGGAATGGGTTTGTGGTCTCTACAGTATTTCTTCTTTACAATCCAGACATCCTTAGTTTGGATTTGAAGGAAATGCATTTGAATAGTTACACATAAGGAAATATATTTTTAAACTGGTTTTGTACAAATAGAAAGATAATATTTGATTTGCTTGTTAATGTTGCTTATTGATTGCTTATTTCTAACCTATTTTTATTTTCAATACCACTGTACGTGGATGGATAGGTGGGTTGGTCAATACCACTGTACGTGTATGGATGGGTGGGTGGGTTAATACCAATATTTGTGTATGGACGGGCGGGTGGGTCAATACCAATGTTTGTGTGTGGGCGGGCGGGTGGGTTAATACCAATTTTTGTGTGTGGGTGGGCGGGTGGGTCAATACCGATGTTCATGTATAGGCGGGCGGGTGGGTCAATACCGATGTTCGTGTATGGGCGGGCGATTGGGTCAATACCAATGTTTGTGTGTGGGCGGGCGGGTGGGTTAATACCAATGTTTGTGTGTGGGTGGGCGGTTGGGTCAGTACCACTGTTCGTGTATGGGTGGCCGGGTGGGTCAATACCAATGTTGTGTGTGGGCGGGCGGGTGGGTCAGTACCACTGTTCGTGTATGGGTGGCCGGGTGGGTCAATACCAATGTTTGTGTGTGGGCGGGCGGGTGGGTCAATACCAATGTTTGTGTGTGGGCGGGTGAGTGGGTCAATACGCATTCAAGTACTTCAACGTGACGTTGATGTACTGCTACCAACTGCCGTTCAAATAACAGTGCAAAGTAACAGTGTATGATCTGTACCCATGCATGTACCGTAGTGATGGCGCATATAAATCTTACGTTTCCGCCTATTCATACCTCGGGCATTTGTAAATTATTAACTTTTATTTCAAACTGATAAACATTTACTATTTCACACATTTAGCCTACTTTCAATGAACCTACAAAACAAAAATATCTCGGTTTGAAGGCGAACTTTGTTGTGCAATTCTTTGTCTCTTAATTGGGCAACTCTCTCCTCAAAAAGTTATATGATATTTTTATTTATCGCTTGTCAATTGAAACTTAAATTTTATTTTTAATTATTAGGAATGCCTATTTTAAAACAAATACTTTAAAGTTTTTGAGTGTGCTTTAAGTAATTTTATTATTTTATGCATGGCTTTATATAGTGTTTGAATAGATATATTCATTCTATGTATAGATTATTTAATTGGTAACTGTGATCATTTTCTTAAAATTTGTTTAAAGAAAATAAAAACTGCACCTTCCTGTATACACAGTGCCTGTAGCCTGGCGTCACTTTTAATCAGGACTGTACAATAACGACTTGGGCTCTATACTCTAGAATTCGATTCTCAAGCTGATATATCACTGCGATAATCAATCTTGTTGACAATTTTAACCTTAAATGAAGAAGTTAATTTAGGAAGGCTACCTAAAATCCATAAGTACGTACTCAGTCTTTGTACAAAATATAACCATAAAAATGTAAGCTTTGTTTTTAAAATGTGTTGTTTCCTTAGAGGCCACGCCACGTCCAGTGTGCTCTGTATCCCGTAAATAAAAGATTTGAAAATTCCCAGTAAAATAATTGAGTGAGCAGTTAAATAGTTGTTTACAGTATATTATAAATATTTATTGTGTATAATTAGAAAATGTACGTTGTTAAATTAAAACAAGAAAGCTAACTAGTTGACCCATATTAATGCTGAAGAATGCCGTCATTGAAGTATCGGAAAAGCATGTCTTGCGAAAAAAATAAGTGATATATATAACGAAGAGCCTAGGTATAATAAGTAAGAAACTGAGCATTCTGAAAATATTTGTTATTGTATAACTTGTATTTTTCTAACATCTCGTTTGGTAATTGTTTCGTTTATTTTTTCACATTAAGAATATCAAAATATAAACTTCTCACAACACTAAGCATGAGTATAAACTTCTTACAAATTTCAAATATCATGAAGCCATCAGTGAATTTAGTGAGATGGCACCGCACAACTTGCCAGTCATGTTACAAAATGCAAGCCACAGTCACGCTAACTTTGCTTATTTCATCACGAAATGCTTTAGTTGATTTTAAAATGTTAAGGATTCAAACCGTTTATATTATGAAAATATATAATTTTAAAACATTGCGAATTAAATAAATATTTTATTTTTAGTAATTCACGTAACTTGATATTATTTAATGACATAAATAATCGTGTTTCAGTTTACTCAATATACAGGGTGAGTTTTAAATCAGTTAGCCTCTAACTTATTTCCACAGTTTATAAAATATTTGGTTTTAGAACATGTCATTAAATTAATAATGACCCAAATTAGATTCAGTGTGTCTATGTTGTTATGAATCTCTTGGGATCCAAGATCTAGGAGTCAACTTAAACATTTGAAATGGAAATGTGGTTTTGTGATATATCTTTTAAAACTGCCAATTCAAGTTGAAAATGATAACTGAGGGCAATCAGAATTTAAAAAGGATATGTCATTCTTTAGTTCTTAATTATTTTAATGTTTTATTTATTTGGTCACCACCTTTGTATTTTCCTAATTAAAACTGATGTTTCATTACTAAAGTGAAAAACACTAAAGCACGGTAAAAAAATCTGGTTTTGTTTTAGCCACGATAAATCAATTACAGTCAGAAGAATACGTAAGAAATGCCAATGTAAATCAAATAAAAAAAATATTAATACTTAAATAACGACCCATCATTGTTTAATTTTGATTGCACTATCGTTTTTATTTTAAAGTGGTGGTGTTAAATTGTGTGTCTCATGACCCATGTCCTATTTATTATTTTGAAGTTGACTCCTAGATCTTAGACATAAAGTGATCCCTAATAACATTGAAATAGTCTAAATATAGTGTAGGTTACTATTAATTTAATGGCGTATTCAAAAACAAATATTTTATAAACTGTGGAAACAAGCTAGGGCAACTGACTTAAAAATCACCTTGTAGAACCAATACGATTTCGACAAATATTAAGAGAGGAAGGATGTAAATATTTTACCATCACAATGTTATATTTCCTGTTTTCCGTCAACTTGACAATCGAATTTACATTAAGAAAAGGAGATAAATAAATATACACATGTTAAAGCTAATCCATAAAATAACTGAATTTTTTGGAATGCCAAGTCAGTAAGGCGTTTTTTTCCGGATAACGATTTTCCGTCAGATAGCTTTCCTTTTTTTGTTGCCTTCAATTTCCGTAGTCTGCTTCCAATTCGTTTTTGAATGTTAGACAGGTTAGCCAACATGTAAAGTAAAATACTCTAGGTAATAAGTAGACTTGATGTACTGTATAAAATGACAAAACAAGACAATGTTACAAAAAAAAGAAAATTTGTCGTTTCCACAGTAACCTACATACGATTAATTTTATTTTTTTTAATGGAATATAACCTCAAAGTATAATATTATAATACATCATTTTTAAGAAGATATTCCAGAGAAAAATAATCAATAAAAAGTAATAATGTGAAAAAATTACATTTTTTGGTTCCAGAGTGCCCTTTGCGGCTCTTTTGAGTGAATTGCACACTGGAGCAAATCGAAGGGGAGTTTTTTATTCATCCGCACTTTCAAGTTTTCCATAAATTAAAGAACCACTTAACCGTTAAATAAATCCCGTTCTGCTACATCAATTGTAAGAACTTAATACCCGTGTTGTGGCTGAAATTAACTCGATAATTAAACAAAATTTTAAACTCTGACAAGGCTTTGATAATCATAAAAAGTTCACTTTGCCTGATATAAAATAAAAAAAGATATGATGTATTTGTTTCTTGTTTAGTCAAATATATTAAAATAAACAATCATATTAATGAAAAACAATTCACATCAAATCATAATTTTATTTCTAACCAACAGGCAAAACAATAACAAGCCCTAATGCGTTAATATTGGGATTCGTATGTCATATTCAACAAATAGACTTATTAAGGCTTGTTTATCCGGTAACAATACTTGTCAAGTCCGTATACGTTGACAGTTGAGTACAAATATGCTCATACAATAACAGAACGGAACATCAATACGATACATCAACGTATATATGATCGACGATACGATGGTGCACTTTTCAAATGATGACGGCGAGCAAAATGTTTCAGTTTAATTACCGGCCTTAAGGTGACTTCTTGACTCGCCGTCTGTCGGCACAGACATTATTTACGTAAGCTCCTGGTTTCACTGTTGATGGATTGTCGTCACACAGATTGACCTACCTACGTTGTTTCGGTTTAATTACCGGCCTTAAGGTGACTTCTTGACTCGCCGTCCGTCGGCAAGACATTATATACTTAAGCTCCTGGTTTCACAGTTGATGGATTGTTGCCACACAGATTGACCTACCTACGTTGTTTCAGTTTAATTACCGGCCTTAAGGTGACTACTTGACGCCGTTTGTCGGCAAGACATTATTTACGTAAGCTCCTGGTTTCACTGTTGATGGATTGTCGCCACACAGATTGACCTACCTACGTTGTTTCAGTTTAATTACCGGCCTTAAGGTGACTTCTTGACTCGCCGTTTGTCGGCAAGACATTATTTACGTAAGCTCCTGGTTTCACTGTTGATGGATTGTCGTCACACAGATTGACCTACTTACGTTGTTTCAGTTTAATTACCGGCCTTAGGGTGACTTCTTGACTCGCCGTCTGTCGGCACAGACATTATTTACGTAAGCTCCTGGTTTCACTGTTGATGGATTGTCGCCACACAGATTGACCTACCTACGTTGTTTCAGTTTAATTACCGGCCTTAAGGTGACTACTTGACGCCGTTTGTCGGCAAGACATTATTTACGTAAGCTCCTGGTTTCACTGTTGATGGATTGTCGTCACACAGATTGACCTACCTACGTTGTTTCAGTTTAATTACCGGCCTTAAGGTGACTTCTTGACTCGCCGTTTGTCGGCAAGACATTATTTACGTAAGCTCCTGGTTTCACTGTTGATGGATTGTCGTCACACAGATTGACCTACTTACGTTGTTTCAGTTTAATTACCGGCCTTAGGGTGACTTCTTGACTCGCCGTCCGTCGGCAAGACATTATATACTTAAGCTCCTGGTTTCACAGTTGATGGATTGTTGCCACACAGATTGACCTACCTACGTTGTTTCAGTTTAATTACCGGCCTTAAGGTGACTACTTGACGCCGTTTGTCGGCAAGACATTATTTACGTAAGCTCCTGGTTTCACTGTTGATGGATTGTCGCCACACAGATTGACCTACTTACGTTGTTTCAGTTTAATTACCGGCCTTAGGGTGACTTCTTGACTCGCCGTCTGTCGGCACAGACATTATTTACGTAAGCTCCTGGTTTCACTGTTGATGGATTGTCGCCACACAGATTGACCTACCTACGTTGTTTCAGTTTGATTACCGACCTTAGAGTGACTTCTTGACTCGCCGTCTGTCGGCACAGACATTATTTACGTAAGCTCCTGGTTTCACTGTTGATGGATTGTCGTCACACAGATTGACCTACCTACGTTGTTTCAGTTTAATTACCGGCCTTAAGGTGACTTCTTGACTCGCCGTTTGTCGGCAAGACATTATTTACGTAAGCTCCTGGTTTCACTGTTGATGGATTGTCGTCACACAGATTGACCTACCTACGTTGTTTCAGTTTAATTACCGGCCTTAAGGTGACTTCTTGACTCGCCGTTTGTCGGCAAGACATTATTTACGTAAGCTCCTGGTTTCACTGTTGATGGATTGTCGTCACACAGATTGACTACTTACGTTGTTTCAGTTTAATTACCGGCCTTAGGGTGACTTCTTGACTCACCGTCTGTCGGCACAGACATTATTTACGTAAGCTCCTGGTTTCACTGTTGATGGATTGTCGCCACACAGATTGACCTACCTACGTTTTTTCAGTTTAATTACCGACCTTAGAGTGACTTCTTGACTCGCCGTCTGTCGGCACAGACATTATTTACGTAAGCTCCTGGTTTCACTGTTGATGGATTGTCGTCACACAGATTGACCTACCTACGTTGTTTCAGTTTAATTACTGGCCTTAAGGTGACTTCTTGACTCGCCGTCTGTCGGCACAGACATTATTTACGTAAGCTCCTGGTTTCACTGTTGATGGATTGTCGCCACACAGATTGACCTACCTACGTTGTTTCAGTTTAATTACCGGCCTTAAGGTGACTTCTTGACTCGCCGTTTGTCGGCAAGACATTATTTACGTAAGCTCCTGGTTTCACTGTTGATGGATTGTCGTCACACAGATTGACCTACCTACGTTGTTTCAGTTTAATTACCGGCATTAAGGTGACTTCTTGACTCGCCGTCTGTCGGCAAGACATTATTTACGTAAGCTCCTGGTTTCACTGTTGATGGATTGTCGTCACACAGATTGACCTACCTACGTTGTTTCAGTTTAATTACCGGCCTTAAGGTGACTTCTTGACTCGCCGTCTGTCGGCACAGACATTATTTACGTAAGCTCCTGGTTTCACTGTTGATGGATTGTCTCCACACAGATTGGCAAACCTACCTACTTATAAAGGCTATGCCTTTACACTGTATGTTATGAAACCTGAAGAATAGGTTTTATTTATAAGGCCATTAATTACATAGGCCTATTGCTTGGTGAGTTTGGACCGTTGTCCCATCAAGTAACGTTAGTTCTGACAGTACAAAATAGCTCTGCGTAGATAGCCCAAAAATGGCTAATATTTTGTTTCTGATAATCTTTAGGTTTAAAACTTTTAAGTAATTTCTGTTATGTACTTTAACCTTATCAAGCGTAGTTATTTTATAGACCACTTCAACTTTTTCCTTTTTAACTGTGATGATCTTTTAGCAGCAGTTTTATTTGACAGCAAAATATTGCTTGTAAATGTTGTCAAATCCTGAGAATATTTTTACCATGTACCTTACTCAGAGGTGGCTTTATAGACGCCTAATGAAGCACAGTGCAAAAACATTATCGTACATTTGGAATATGTTGGTAAATTATGCTGTGTAAAAACCGTTCAGAGCCCTTCGTCACGGTTGGTATATAAGCCAAACACCTCTGACTCTCTCACTCATCACGAAACCTCAAAAACCAACGAATGGATTTACACAAAATGTTAAAGGAAGTTAGCTTCAGTATCGAAGGGACCTACTAAAAATGGATTTTTCGAAATTCCATTGTTAAGGGGTATAAACAGTCCCTCAACATTTGCTTTTCTTCATAAGAATAACATTGGGTTGATTTTAGTAAATTAATAACAGCTGTTTTGTAAATAAATAAACATGTTTATGTTGTATGTGTGACATTATACTACTGATGCGAGTTTATCTTCACCGTTAAAAAAAAATTGGGTGTGCGTCGGACCACACGGTGGAAGTTATACTTCTTTGGCCATTCTCATACACCCACTCACGCACACAAACAGACAGGATATATAAATGAAATATAAGACATTTTTCAATATTATTCAATATATTTATCTTCAATATATTATACGTGACTTCATTATTATATTATACACCTATATTATCATTATCAGTAATTTCTTCGATTAAATTTCTTCGATTAACAATCGATTAATCGATAGTTCTTAAAAATTTGTTCTTACTTTTCAGCGTGACGTGGTTTCTCGACCAAAATCCCATCCCAAAGTGTCTAACGGGCGCAAAGAAGTATAACTTCAAAAAAAACAACAACAAAAATGAAATGAACACGTTTGAAATAGACCAAGTAATACCATTGGGTATTTTTACTATTATATTGGTAGCAACGCAAGTAGTATGGTTGAGATTCTGTAAATAAATGTAATGTAGTGATCTTACTTTATACAGTTAATCTACTTATTTATTGTCAAAAGTTATATGCCGAGGCCGAAGGCCAAGGTGTATCGAGCGTAGTGAGAGCCGGGTTGGCACGCGAAGCGTGTAGGGGTTCCCCCTAGTCTACATATTAAAAAAGATGATATGATAATAGACAGAGTAGGTTATGATTCTAAGATTTTAAATATGTTAGTTGGTACTTTTCAAAGAAATAACTAGGTCTAACACAAAGTATGAATTGTTTAGTGTAAAAAGATACTTAAAGCATGTTTTATGGTGCAGCTTCTTATTTACAGAAAAATAGTACTTATAATTTAAATTATTTGAGGTGATAGTTAAAACCTACGTTTGGTTTAAATACACCGTTAGAAATGTAGTGCTTCGTCTATTTTATTTGTTAATATATATCCCATAAACATCTATTTTATTTGTTAATATATAGCTCATAAAAAGCATGGGTAGTTAGTTGTGTATTTTAAAGATAAATAAAAGTTATAAAAACCATTGTTACTAATGTGAAACTTTGGTAAAGTGCATTTTTTTTCTTTTTTTCAGGTAAGTGTCAGTTCTGTTTGCTCGGAAAGATTCATTCTTGAACTGGTGAGTAATCCTTGAAAACAATATTAAAATCACGATGTATTACATAAACGGACATTTTTTTTTCAAGATATTTATAAAAGGTGATTGACTCGCAACTGTAAGAGCTCCTGACAGGACATCGTTCCTAAGCAAAATTTACAAATTGAACAATAACTCACTCTTCTTCGTTCCACACTCGTGATACACTGCGTAACCACTACCATCTTTTTCGTGTCAAACTTGTAATGCAATGTGTTGAATGTATCCATGACCCAGTGCCTCTCCTAAATTAGTGAAAGAATGTGTTGAACGTATCAGTGATCCAATACATCCTGTCAAACTTGTAATGCAATGTGTCGAATGTATCCATGACCCAGTGCCTCCTCCAATGTGTCCATCACTCCAAAACTAGTGATAGAATGTGTTGAACGTATCAGTGATGAAATACATCCTGTCAAACTTGTAATACAATGTGTCGAATGTATCCATGACCCAGTGCCTGCTCCAAAACTAGTGATAGAATGTGTCGAACGTATCAGTGATGAAATACGTCCTGTCAAACCTGTAATGCAATGTATCGAAAGTATCCATGACCAAGTGCCTCCTCCAAAACTAGTGATAGAATGTGTTGAACGTATCAGTGATCCAATACATCCTGTCAAACTTGTAATGCAATGTGTCGAATTTATCCATGACCCAGTGCCTCCTCCAAAACTAGTGATAGAATGTGTTGAACGTATAAGTGATCCAATACATCCTGTCAAACTTGTAATGCAGTGTGTCGAATGTATCCATGACCCAGTGCCTCCTCCAAAACTAGAGATACAATGTGTTGAACGTATCAGTGATGAAATAAATCCTGTCAAACTTGTAATGCAATGTGTCGAATTTATCCATGACCCAGTGCCTCCTCTAAAACTAGTAATAGAATGTGTTGAACGTATCAGTGATCCAATACATCCTGTCAGACTTGTAATGCAATGTGTCGAATGTATCCATGACCCAGTGCCTCCTCCAAAACTAGTGATAGAATGTGTTGAACGTATCAGTGATCCAATACATCCTGTCAAACTTGTAATGCAGTGTGTCGAATGTATCCATGACCCAGTGCCTCCTCCAAAACTAGTGATAGAATGTGTTGAACGTATCAGTGATGAAATACATCCTGTCAAACTTGTAATACAATGTGTCGAATGTATCCATGACCAAGTGCCTCCTCCAAAACTAGTGATAGAATGTGTCGAACGTATCAGTGATGAAATACGTCCTGTCAAACCTGTAATGCAATGTATCGAAAGTATCCATGACCAAGTGCCTCCTCCAAAACTAGTGATAGAATGTGTTGAACGTATCAGTGATCCAATACATCCTGTCAAACTTGTAATGCAATGTGTCGAATTTATCCATGACCCAGTGCCTCCTCCAAAACTAGTGATAGAATGTGTTGAACGTATAAGTGATCCAATACATCCTGTCAAACTTGTAATGCAGTGTGTCGAATGTATCCATGACCCAGTGCCTCCTCCAAAACTAGAGATACAATGTGTTGAACGTATCAGTGATGAAATAAATCCTGTCAAACTTGTAATACAATGTGTCGAATGTATCCATGACCCAGTGCCTCCTCTAAAACTAGTAATAGAATGTGTTGAACGTATCAGTGATCCAATACATCCTGTCAAACTTGTAATGCAATGTGTCGAATGTATCCATGACCCAGTGCCTCCTCCAATGTGTCCATCACTCCAAAACTAGTGATAGAATGTGTTGAACGTATCAGTGATGAAATACATCCTGTCAAACTTGTAATACAATGTGTCGAATGTATCCATGACCCAGTGCCTCCTCCAAAACTAGTGATAGAATGTGTTGAACGTATCAGTGATCCAATACATCCTGTCAAACCTGTAATGCAATGTGTCGAATGTATCCATGACCCAGTGCCTCCTCCAAAACTAGTGATTGAATGTGTTGAACGTATAAGTGATCCAATACATCCTGTCAAACTTGTAATGCAGTGTGTCGAATGTATCCATGACCCAGTGCCTCCTCCAAAACTAGTGATAGAATGTGTTGAACGTAATCAGTGATGAAATACATCCTGTCAAACTTGTAATACAATGTGTCGAATGTATCCATGACCCAGTGCCTCCTCCAAAACTAGTGATAGAATGTGTTGAACGTATCAGTGATCCAATACATCCTGTCAAACCTGTAATGAAATGTGTCGAATGTATCCATGACCCAGTGTCTCCTCCTAAACTAGTGATAGAATGTGTTGAACGTATCAGTGATCCAATACATCCTGTCAAACCTGTAATGCAATGTGTCGAATGTATCCATGACCTAGTGCCTCCTTCAAACCTAGTGATAGAATATGTTGAACGTATCAGTGATCCAATACATCCTGTCAAACTTGTAATGCAATGTGTCGAATGTATCCATGACCCAGTGTCTCCTCCTAAACTAGTGATAGAATGTGTTGAACGTATCAGTGATCCAATACATCCTGTCAAACCTGTAATGCAATGTGTCAAATGTATCCATGACTTAGTGCCTCCTTCAAACCTAGTGATAGAATATGTTGAACGTATCAGTGATCTAATACATCCTGTCAAACTTGTAATGCAATGTGTCGAATGTATCCATGACCCAGTGACTCATCTAAACTAGTGATAGAATGTGTTGAACGTATCAGTGATCCAATACATCCTGTCAAACTTGTAATACAATGTGTCGAATGTATCCATGACCAGTGCCTCCTCCAAAACTAGTGATAGAATGTGTTGAACGTATCAGTGATCCAATACATCCTGTCAAACTTGTAATGCAATGTGTCGAATGTATCCATGACCCAGTGCCTCCTCCTAAACTTGTGATAGAATGTGTTGAACGTATCAGTGATCCAATACATCCTGTCAAACTGTAATGCAATGTGTCGAATGTATCCATGACCCAGTGCCTCCTCCTAAACTAGTGATAGAATGTGTCGAACGTATCAGTGATGAAATACGTCCTGTCAAACTAGTTATGACACGTGATGAACGCATTTCCAAGCTCTTGATTCTGTGTATCGATCGCGTCAATAACGAAACGTCTCTTCCAAACTCGTAATACGTTGTGTAGAACTTATTTAATTTATTGCCTCCTCATAAACGTGTGACACATGGCTTCGATCTTATTCAAAACCCCATGCCTCCTTTCAAACTTGTGATACAATTTGATTGATATATCAATTATCCAATTCATTCTTCCAAAACTTTGATACAATGTGTTGAACGTATCAATTACCCAATACATCTCTCTTGATAACTTTTGATAAAATATGATGAAATTATCCATAATCTTTCAAAACGTATGATAAAATATGTCAAACTTATCTATAATCCTTCCAAACTTGTGATGTAATGTGTCGAACGTATCAATGATCCAATACTTGTGATAAAATGTGTGAACGTATCCGTGACCTGCTAGCACCGTAACATACGTCCATGAGAAAATTCTTAGCTTGCTTGTGGACCCTTATTTACTATGTACACTATTCATTCTTTTATTGTGTCCTTAACGATACTTAATTACGAATTTAAATTATTGTTTTTATACTTTCCTTACATTTACTTATTAAATAGATTTATAAATGAATACAAGTTAATTAACTTATGAGGGCTCTTAAAGTTTTATAAAAATAAGTGATATCGATTGCGATTATTATAGACAATAGATCAAAATTAAATTATATTTAGGGATTTTAATGTTGGTTCCTAGAGAAAAGCTGATGTCATGATGTTTAGGGTTGTATAAAAACCCCCACAACCAGCAGCTATGAAATATTAGCACAAACATTTTCATGTCAACAGATTTTCTACTCTAATATTTCTATTTAATTTTCAGTCTAACACTATCATTATCTTTATCTATACTATAAAGATAATAAGTACAAGACTGTCAAGTGAAAAGTAAACTCTTTGGGTTTTAATCACGTTGTAAGGACACTCATATCTCAGACTGCAGCTTGACTTCGTTTACTTGAACTCTACTCAGTATTTAATATTATTGATTTAATCTTATTCTACTCGTAAACATAAGCCAAATACCACTCACTCACTGATCACTGTATCTCAAAACCTGCTAAATCTCCAAGGTTCGATGTTGTTTGTGTACAATAAGAAGGGATATTGAACAATTCTTAGTCACAAAATGACTAAGAATTTTAGTGCGAAAATTTTGAATTGTCAAAACAAGTGTTTTCCAATTTTATCTGAAGTGGCTAAACGATGGTCCACATAAAAAATTAATATAATTTTAAGTGTCAAATTTGAGATGGTATACTACTTGTTCCTATACCTTTTTTCTTTCACCCCTAGATAGAGCTAGATTTTAAATTTGTGTGAGTCTCTATAAACGGCTGCTTTACGCATTCTGAAAGTAGATTTATAAGGTTTTCTCGACAAAAAACACTCTTACATCTTCAACAAACATACGTTTGCAGGAAAAAAGAAATATCTGTAGAATGAAAACAAACTTCATGTCGTATGGAACATTCAAACATGGCGAGAAACCACTGACTCAGACACAGTTGCCCTACTATGGGCCCTCTAAAAGTATATTTATTGTTTTTTTTATACTATAAAACTTTGTTATCTTGGAGAACCATAAAATGTTTCGCTTTGTGAGAACGTTTTTATTGTCAGCAATGCAAGATTGCATTATAGTACCACTATTTAACTGCCAGCTCGGATACTGACTGCTTTTTACTAGGTTTTACTACGTTTTTTGTTACTATCTCAAAAAGGCATTGTCGGCTTAACTGTATAGTTCTATAAAAGTATTGAACTGTCAGTCGTACCCGTTACCTTGGTCACTAACGATGAGGTTTAACGTGCCGACCGATCGTCATTGTGGCCACGTGCCGCGATGAACCATCTATCTGTTTAATTAATCTCAAAATAGTGACTGGGATAAAGGAGACAATTTGATCAATATCGCAATTCCGCTTCTTCCTGTCACGATCCGTTTTTGGAAGCCTACTTGCATTTCAACTAATTGAGTGGTTTTACTGAGACATGTAGTAGTTACCACAACAAACAAGCGGAAATTTATTTGCATTTGAAAATGAGCACCACTACAGAACCTTTCTTAATTAATTGTTGTATTTCTTAATATATATATATATATATATATATATATATATATATATATATATATATATATATATATATATATATATATTTATTTATTTTTTCCTAAACAATGGTGTTGCATGATAATTTAAGCCGTAAATTTAAATGTTTGGATTTTTGTATTAATTTTAATTCATCTTGCTCTAGTAATAAAGAATGCAAACCAATATAAGAAGCGCAGACCCTATGTTAAACATTCAGCAGGGTTTGAAAACGCTATCACAATAAGTGGCCGGTAGATTGTACATCTTTCCCATCAAGTTAGTGTGTGTGAGAGAGAGCGTGTCGACTAATTATGTCTTTGTCGCAATGCTTGCAGATCATCTTTCTGACACTATCTCATTAAACATTAACTCAAAGCAGAGCACTCTCTTGGCAAGTTGTCTACGGGGACTACGTTAGGCCTTTGCACTGATGTATTCCCCTAGTTAGCCTTTTTCAGACTTAGTATAATTTCCTTAGCTAGCTTTCTTTGTCTCAGTTTTCCTCCATATTACAACTTTACACTGATTAATTCCCGCCAGATAGTCTTTTCCAGCCTTAGTACAATTTCCTTAGCTAGCTTTCTTTGTCTCAGTTTTCCTCCATATTACAACTTTACACTGATGTATTCCCCTAGTTAGCCTTTTCCAGCCTTAGTATAATTTCCTTAGCTAGCTTTCTTTGTCTCAGTTTTCCGCCATATTACAACTTTACACTGATTAATTCCCGCTAGTAAGCCTTTTCCAGCATTGGTATAATTTCCTTAGTTAGCTTTCTTTGTCTCAGTTTTTCCTCCATATTACAACTTTACACTGATTTATTCCCCTAGTTAGCCTTTTCCAGCCTTAGTATAATTTCCTTAGCTAGATTTCTTTGTCTCAGTTTTCCTCCATATTACAACTTTACACTGATTAATTCCCACTAGTTAGCCTTTTCCAGCCTTAGTATAATTTCCTTAGCTAGCTTTCTTTGTCTCAGTTTTCCTCCATATTACAACTTTACACTGATGTATTCCCCTAGTTAGCCTTTTTCAGCCTTAGTATAATTTACTTAACTAGCTTTCTTTGTCTCAGTTTTCCTCCATATTACAACTTTACACTGATTAATTCCCGCTAGTTAGCCTTTTCCAGCCTTGGTATAATTTCCTTAGCTAGCTTTCTTTGTCTCAGTTTTTCTCCATATTACAACTTTACCCTGATGTATTCCCCCAGTTAGCCTTTTCCAGCCTTGGTATAATTTCCTTAGCTAGCTTTTTTTGTCTCAGTTTTCCTCCATATTACAACTTTACACTGATTAATTCCCGCTAGTTAGCCTTTTCCAGCCTTGGTATAATTTCCTTAGCTAGCTTTCTTTGTCTCAGTTTTCCTCCATATTACAACTTTACCCTGATGTATTCCCCCAGTTAGCCTTTTCCAGCCTTGGTATAATTTCCTTAGCTAGCTTTCTTTGTCTCAGTTTTCCTCCATACTACAACTTTACACTGATGTATTCCCCTAGTTAACCTTTTCCAGCCTTAGTATAATTTCCTTAGCTAGCTTTCTTTGTCTCAGTTTTCCGCCATATTACAACTTTACACTGATTAATTCCCGCTAGTTAGCCTTTTCCAGCCTTGGTATAATTTCCTTAGCTAGCTTTCTTTGTCTCAGTTTTCCTCCATATTACAACTTTACCCTGATGTATTCCCCCAGTTAGCCTTTTCCAGCCTTGGTATAATTTCCTTAGCTAGCTTTCTTTGTCTCAGTTTTCCTCCATACTACAACTTTACCCTGATGTATTCCCCCAGTTAGCCTTTTCCAGCCTTGGTATAATTTCCTTAGCTAGCTTTCTTTGTCTCAGTTTTCCTCCATACTACAACTTTACACTGATGTATTCCCCTAGTTAACCTTTTCCAGCCTTAGTATAATTTCCTTAGCTAGCTTTCTTTGTCTCAGTTTTCCTCCATATTACAACTTTACCCTAATGTATTCCCCCAGTTAGCCTTTTCCAGCCTTGGTATAATTTCCTTAGCTAGCTTTCTTTGTCTCAGTTTTCCTCCATATTACAACTTTACCCTGATGTATTCCCCCAGTTAGCCTTTTCCAGCCTTGGTATAATTTCCTTAGCTAGCTTTCTTTGTCTCAGTTTTCCGCCATATTACAACTTTACACTGATTAATTCCCACTAGTTAGCCTTTTTCAGCCTTAGTATAATTTCCTTAGCTAGCTTTCTTTGTCTCAGTTTTCCTCCATATTACAACTTTGCATTGATGCATTCCCGCTAGTTGGTCTTTTTCAGCCTCGCTATATTTCACCCAGTAAAATGTTTTCGTGTCAGTTTATTTCCCCCACGTTAGTCATTTGCATTATGTATTAGCCTGTTTTTCTCAAGCGTTTCCACGTAATGTCCGTTTCAAACACGATGAACGTGGATCTGTCCATTACACAGTCAATCTCTCAGCACGTTAAGGTGCGTTCCTGCCTCAATGAGATAAATCGTCATTTGTTGCACTAAAATGTGTTATTATTATTATTTTATCACAACATAATAAAATATATCAAACAAACATATCGTTGAAATCAGTTCAACATAATAATAACAATGTCTAAAAATGTGAAGTGTACTGTTATGATTCTCTTCGTGACAAAAGTTTCAATCATTATGGCTTAAAAGAACATGTTATCGAACCTATAATTGTTAGCTAAACGTTACTGGCGAAGCATGGTGATGATCTATTAAGTGAATGTTTGTTTTAAATTGACACATTGTAATACACTATGTATTAGTTTTGTCCTATTAATGTATTACTGTATTTACTGCCAAGGTTTTTTTTCCAATTAGTCTTTTTTGCGCCACCGTCTCATATTCCCAAGTTTGCCTTAATAATTCAAATCCTGTCTCCTTTAATCACTGCTCTTTTCTGCCAATTTAACTGGCCAAACCTATTACAACGACTGATACAACATAAATGCACTGTGAACTTTCTAAAGTGCACTTTCTACCATAAAGTAATAAGCATGGCAGTACAGCATAGAAATGGTGTAGCACGCAGCATTTAAACTTATATGAGGGTCGTTCTATTAGGCTTTGGATTCGTTCGGCTCCCTTGTTTCAATACAGCATTGCGAAGCTTGTAATGTCCTCGATGGATTTGCGTAACCAATTTTTCGTGGTTCTATATTAAATGTAACTTTGGTGTTGAGAATTGCTGTATCTGTCATGGATTATTTAATGAAGTTCAAGGGAATGTATTTTGAGAAAAATATTTTGAGAATACTACTGTAAGTGTATAGGTGGGCGGTGGATCAATACTACTGTAAGTGTATAGGTGGGCGGTGGGTCAATACCACTGTACGTGTATGGGCGGGCGGGTGTTGTATTTTGTACTCTGACTTTATTATTATTGAAATGGATCGGTATATATATTAGTATACAAATACATTTCTTTTGGGATACGTAATGAGCTAACGTATAAAAGAAAATCTCTACATTCATAAGTATGAGACGCCGACAAAACGTGCGTATTTTAAGGCGAATATGAATGATGATATGAGTGTAGGATGAGTGTGGATTAGTGTAGTCTGGTTACTAACTGAGATCAACTGTTCCTCAGAAAGGTAATTTATTAATAGCCCAACAGCCAGGGCTACTAAGGGACCTACTGATTTACGTGGAATCCGAACCACGTAGTGCTGGTCTGATTTTCAGCCAATTGACAAGCCTGATACTCAGTTATCTCCCCCACACAATATCCGTACAATGATTATCACCCAACATGGACACCCCAGACTTCTCTAGTAGTGTCCACGCAGATAGCAACCATTGAGCGGACGCCATGTCGGTATTAAGAGGACCGAGCATCCAACCTATTGTCTACAATCTCCGAAACACTTTGTCTCCAAGTAGCTGGGTTACAGCACTGCGCCACCAGTGCCGACATTTAGTATCTGTACATTTTGTTTTGTTGATAAGGACGATTTATAATTTAACTATGCCCGAATAATACACAGCAAAATGAGTTTGTCGATTAAGGAAAGAAACGAAAGTAAGTTACATTATGTTTCTGTGAAACATTCTATTATCAATCATCGTTAACTTCTGGGTGACCAAAACTGTACCTCTACATTCAAACTGTAGAACTCTCAGAAAATCTATCAATATTTACAAACGAGAACAATTCATATTTTGCCTTTAAAAATATCGTTTTATTTATCTCGACAAACAATACATGTATTAAAATTATTTTAGTTGAAAACAATTTTAATTTTGTTTACAAAATTTCATGTGTTTATTAGTTATGTTAATACTGAATATTTGATTGTACTTATTTTTCAGGCATTATAAATGTACGTCGTTGTTTTAAAATGTTAGTACGAACATTAGAAAGCACAATATTGTAAAGTTCACAAGGAAATATTGTGACCATGAAACTGTATTTATGTGCACAATGTTCAGTCACATGCTCACTTGTATATTATTAACACCTACAAAGTGTTCGGTGGTTTTTACACTTTTTCGTTGTCTTTCGGTTTAGATTTGTATATTATCTTAGGAACATATTTGAGTCAATAATTGTCAGCTGTGGCTGTTAAAAACTCGCCCGTGCAGTAATATGAATCATAGTACAATATTATTCTTTTAATGATACCTTTTTGCAGTAAATATTGATGGATCATAAAAAACACATTACGATATTTATGGAACAGAGCCGCAGCGAAAGCCTCCTCTGTGGGAAGGACGCGTCATTTTCCAGATGAAACAAAAACATTTTAAAAACATGAAATTGGTTTTTAATGACCTTTCCCAATACAATAACTAGGTTCAATATTTGATTGTCCCTTTGTAGCGGCCAAATACCTTTCACGCTCAACTATAAACTAACGACTTTCATTGTTGGTCCCCAATTTTGTCACTGGGTTCCAACCCTAACCCCATTTATCATATAGTGTAATGAGTCGCTTTTGTTTATTATTTCATCAATTTTACATCTTCTTAATCATTTTCAATAAAATATCAACTAACTCAATAGTTTGTGAAACCTTACGCCAGCATGGTTATCATCAGGCAACACACATTTATTTATTTGTTTATAAACAAAATAAATCAATCTCCATCAATAAATTCATTTATCATTACTAGCACGTCGATCGTAGAGATATGGGCGAATATGAGAGCCGATTGAGTATGGCTCTACTCTACTACTAGTGTAGTAGAACGAGTGTAGTCTTTGTTACTAAGTTCGACGGTTCCTTAGAAAGAGCTATGTATCAATACCCCAATAGACAGGAAAACTAGGGGACCTTCAGTTTTACGTGAAAACCCAACCACGTAGTATTGGTATGATTTTCAGAAAATTTACAATTCTTATAGTTACTATCAAAATATATTTCAATTCAACAAATTCTGTCAACAAGGTACTGACATATAAAATCCACTATCATGTTTTGTCAACATACTTAGAATATAATAAGTTTATTCAAAAAGTCTTTCATAATGTGGCCCCGCAAAGTAACAAAAACATACTTGTCAGCTTGTTCCATCCATTTATTGTATACACCAAGGGACCATCTTACCTATAGCACTGAAATTGGTCCTTATCAGCACACATTGGCAGTGCAAGATGCAACTCCAACAGCTATGTGTCACCGTCCGCCTTCCTATACACGTACGGTGGTATAACTGACCCACCCATACACATACAGAGGTGATTATGTGGGTGAATAACCCACCCGCCCGCCCATACACGTACAGTGGTATTGACCTACCCACCCGCTCATTGACGTACAGTGGTATTGACCCACCCGCTCGCCCATACAGGTACAGTGACATTGACCCACTCGCCATCCCATACACGTCATGACCCACCCGCCCGCCCATACACGTACAGTGGCATTGACCCACCCGCCCGCCCATACACGTACAGTGGTACTGACTGTTTTAAGCATTTTCCCAAAAACATTGTTCGGGGAAAATTTTTTATGTTTGGCGGGCAAACACTATACTATCCCACCAAAGTCAGCGGGCAGCCCAGCCTAGAGTTTAGCAAGTAACTCAAATTTGTCTTCGGGGAGATTTTATGAAAATGTCTCCGGTAGTGTCAGAAATGTGGTACATTATAGACGTACAGTGGTATTGCATCTCATACACGTACAGTGGTATGATTAGCACATATTAGTATATAGTAATATAATACATTTAAACGATTATTCTTGTTAAAACCAATAATTGGTTTTAACATAAATAATGGCAATTGGTGGGCAAACAACTAACCTAATGTTTATCTGGCAAACTTAAAAGAATAAATTCATATTTCATAGTTAGTTTATGAAAAGAACTATAATTTGTAGAAAGTTTGGTCCCAAAGATGGTACCTTTGTTAATTTCGTAAGGAATGTATGGAGCTGATATACCCGTTGGACGATGAACTTTGATTCTTCCACTCGCACAGCAATCTTACCAATATTACTGTATAAATTACCATTTCTGTATAGATTGTTGTCCCTCGGAGGACAGCAGGTATTAAGTATCCCGGACGTGATTGGTAAACTACAACAAACCCTCTTTAGGTTGTTGATGCAGCTAAAGCGAGTACTTACTTCGACAGGATCGATGTTTGGAACTTCTGTCAGAACTCAATTTGTCTTTGCTCCTACCAAGCGAGGTCAAAGAATTCTAAATCAATAAATGGCTTGTTTAGAGTACTCAAGGTTTGTGACAGCATACAATAGCATACAATCTACCGTCGGCGTAGAAATTATGTGCACCCGAGTTTTAAGGTTGTTTTTTAAGGAACTAAGAGGCCTACGAAAAATCTAATCACGCATAGTTTTCCTCCTTTAGATTTTCCGTTATGAATTATGCATTTTAAGATTTTGTTACAAGTTTTGATAATTTTTATAACTTAGTTGGAAAACAAATATCGAGAATTTTAACTTTTCTAGGAAAGATGTTCTGGCCAATTTAGTGAAACATTGTTTTTTTTTTTACTTAAAGAGGTTTTAAAATTAATTATTTGGTCTAGTTGTAATCTTTATGACATGTATAGTTACGATACATTACTTTCATATTTGTAAGTAAATAAGGTAATTTGAAATCGATTTAAAATAATTTAACAGTTCTTTAAATTTATAAATTTCAGTTGATTTAAATCAACTAAATTTGAAGAGAGTAAAGGATACCGTCAACTTTTATATTAATTTTGGATTCCATTTATGAGAAATTAACAATAACAAATTACACAATCTTATTTCATACATGCAAAGAACAAAAGACCCTTGCCAATAAGACCGACCATTTCGAATAAAAATAAATACTAATAAAAAATGTTCAACGCATGACAAGTTAATGATGATATTTTCAGTTACTATCATAACTAAACTAAAAAAATGAACTATTTCTATCGTATTTTTAATCCTCCACACTACCAAAAAAACAAACTATAAGAGGATTAAATAATATACATTTGTCATTTTAATTAAAGTGCCTGTACACAATAGTTTTATATCTGCTGGAGATTTATTAAAAGGTCGTTTTATGGAAGTTGAACGTCATCGTGGGAGATTGCTAAGTGTGTAACAGGTCCACCAAATTGACGAATAAATTAATTAAATTAAATAAATGATAAATAATTTTATTGAAGAAATAAATATATTTAATTAAAATAATCAACGAACATTCAAATAATATTCGGAAATCGTTGTAAGTAAATAATAGCCAACAAATATAAAGGAGTATTTGGCCCAGGCAATCGTTCAAAAGCGTAAACAACATTCTTTCCATTATTGTCTGGAAGGGTGGGGCATGTCTGTTTTCGGTCTAATTTCTCAGAAGACGAACCCATCTGGCAACCCAAAGGGGAGTCAGTTGTGTGACAAATCAGAGGTCGAGTCCGGAAGACGTTTCTAGTTAAAAAGACAGTCGATGGGAGCAGCACATACCGGGTAAGAACCACATGGTATAAGCGGAAGTGGACTCTCTGACCCAATACGATTAGTTTTAACGGACAGGAAAGTAGGAGGGGGAACGTATTCCAGCGTCTTGGAGGCATCAGTCACTTTGCATCCATCGTTTGAAGAAATAACACAGGAACATGGTGTTCCTCCCGGTAGAATACATGAAGACCACGTGTGACCGTGTTAAAGTATAAATAAATTCTTTAAATAGCAATACATATTTGTTTTCAAAGAAAGATTTCAATAAATATAATACTTTTTGTGTAATTTTAAAAGATTAAACAGTCGTGAGTTATTAACACTTGAAGACCACGTGGGGTTTCACCAAGACAATGCAAGGATAATAAGATAAGTTTTAGTTATAAAAAAAAATCAAATCATGTTTTAGAAATCAGTTTTTTAATAAGTAATTGAATTCATGTTTATTGTAATAAAATATTAAAAAGAAAGTAAAGTAAAAAATAATGTCATTAAATAACTTTTTCAAACAAGTCTAAATTTATTGTAATTTTACAGCCTCACCAATTTACCCACATTTAAACCCTGAGATAAGAGAAACAATTTTAATTTGCATAAATTATTTAATCAAATTATTAAGAAATTTAACTTAAAGTAACTCATTAGAGAGAGAGCTGGTTACAAGTGCTTTGGGCTGTGTCGTCTCACGTCAAAATTGTCCTGTCATGGGAAAACCCTCCTTTTCGTTTATCGCAATGAAACTTTTAAAATATCTTTTGACTTATTAATACTTACATTCTGTTAGAGTTTAACCTAAAATTGCTTGTTTGGCAATAAATGTCAACGCATTTTCCGTAATAATATTTTATTAAACGACGTTGTTATCACGCTTTTAAGTGAGGTGTGACTTTATTTGGGGTTTTAGACATTGTATTGTATGAGTTTCATGCATCTTATCGCAACATCATCTACTTTATTGTTATACGTCTAACTCTCATACTTGATACACTTCCTGAGTGTATCAAGTATGAGATAAGTATGAGATACAACAAGTATAGAGATAAATGTTGCCGTTTATCTCTAGTCCACTACAAAATTGCAATTCTTTTTTTCATCACTGTTCAATTTTTACAGTATGCTTTATAAATAGGCCAGTATTCCCATCTCGACCATATTATAATTTAATAAATTCTAAATTAATTTTAAAAATGTATACCAATTGTTCATTGCCTATTGTTCAAAGTCTGATTAGAAATCATCCAACAGTTCCTAAAGCCATTTGGCTGATGTATAAATATATGTAACACCGACAGATGTTTGGAGGACATAACTATACGCTAAAGTATTTTAAATTAAATAAGTTTCTCTAGCTGAAATGTTCAAATTTAATTTCAGTACGTTGTTCAATATTACTTTTAATCCAAAAGCATTAGCTTTTATGGAAGTTAAAATGTACTGGATTAATGTTTATATATTACCTTAAAAACCAGTACCTCTATTGATTCTCAATTTTGTTGTTATTTCTTAGTTTTGTTGTATCTTGTAGTTTTGTGGTAAAATACTGTTGTGTTGATTCAATTATATACAAACAACAATTAAAGTTGTAAGAGACTTAATATCTAAAATAGTTTACAACTCTGCCTACTTATTTGACGTGGTTAAAAATTTGTGTGATGGTGATTGGCAGTTATAAACTACCATTTTCTAAAATATATGTCCAATCGTTTCGTGAGTGTAAAATAATATTTAAAAATGTTAGAAGATAAATAAAATCAATTTATAAATGTACTTAACATGACTTATGCTGAATTAATTATCCTTCCTTAAGACAGCGACACCACTGAAGTATGTAGATTTTAATTCATTAGAGTGTAGAGTTCTCACCCCAACACTTTGACTAACTCTGTGTAAGTAACATAAACCAGTCGGGAACTTCTATAATATGTAAACGCCTCGGAGATGGTATATTTAAATTTAGATTCAGAGTTTTGTAATTTTCTCAACTAGCATGAATGCTAGTATTGGAAATACAATGGGGGGAATACAAAGATAATTTATTTGTCTGATCCATTTTTAACAATAAATTTGCTAGTTAATTAAACTATAGGTTGCTCATATTGAAGAAATATATCAGTTTATAATAATAAACCATTTTTAAAGTACTTGATAATAAGCCTGAAGTTATCTAGTTCATACGCCAACTGAAATCCGGTAGATGGCAGGAAGGGCGCTGTCGTCCTGGCAGTTGTAGGAAATCACTTCCACTCTTTCCCCCACCACAAATCACACCACAAATTATCTTCTTTTGCGGGTGAATAAAACACGTTTGTCTCAACTCTTGTCTTGCATTCGTAGCGATCGCAGAACCATGTCTCTCGTCATGCATGGTTTTTACGAATGCATGTACGGTGTTATTTTACAGGACATACGTACACAACTTTAATCTATCTAAGATATGTGGTTGGCGGTACTTCAATACAGTAGAGGAGTGCATTAGTGAAATGATCACATCTATCTAATTTAACTAGCTTTAACGAATACTGCTGTTAAATTACCTGATCTTTCTACTCCGACACCTGCGCCGAGGTATTGGACAACAGCTGTTTATCCAAGTCCTTCTACGCTAGTGGCCTCAACCGGAAGGTTCCGACGTTATCGCATGATAACGGCGTCAAGCAACATCGATTGGGCAAGCAATCCCGTCTCTGCACGCAGCTCGCCTGCTCGGTCAGTGGTGGTGGTTCGGAAGTCACCTTCAAGCCGTTGATCTCCTGTTTGAGTATGAGTCCTGAATTCACTTAGTCAAACAAAACATCCTTTCAATTTAAACTTCACTTCTTTGTATTAAAATATGCAATTTTATACATAAAGATTTCCTATTTGTAAATTTATTTAAAGTACCTAATCTGTAATAGAAAGTAAATCGATACAACTCTAATATGACACACTTTTTAGGCATATAGGAAAAATGTAATTTTGTTTAATATAGGAACTATCGATTGAGACGTACAAATAGATCATGGGGTTTGTCACGAGTTATTTTATCCCAATGAGATATACCTTGGAGCTCGATAGTACAGAAGTGGTAAATTATTTTCGTCTGATTTATTCATGTTTGTTACTATCTATAAATTATAGAATACAAACTGAACTAATATAGAATCATCAAAATAGTTTCGTTCATTCTGTTAACTATTTTTTTTTTTCATATGACGTAAGTACTTAGTAACATTAAGAAAACTCATGGTTTAACCCAAGTTTCGTAAAATAAATTTGTTGAAACCATGTAGTTTTTGGAATAGGTGCAGTTTTAATCTCTCAAATTTAGTATTGGATTATATTTATGAAACGAAAACCCGGTAAAATAGGTGTTGGTAACGTATGCACTTATTAAGAAGTACTCATAAGCCCCGTGAATACGTGTCTTGACATTGCCTCAGTTCCATTTATTACACTAATGCACTCCCCTACGACTACTGTACTGAAGTACCACCAACCACATCTCTTAGATAGATTAAAGATGTGTATGTATGATCTGGATAATAAAACGTAACATTCCTTTATTACAAACTGTACGTGTCTTGACATTGCCTCAGTTGTGGTCATTTCACTAATGCACTCCTCTACGACTACTGTATTGAAGCACCACCAACCAAATCTCTTAGATAGATTAAAGATGTGTATGTATGATCTGGATAATAAAACGTAACATTCCTTTATTACAAACTGTACGTGTCTTGACATTGCCCCAGTTGTGGCCATTTCACTAATGCACTCTCCTACGACTACAGTACTGAAGCACCACCAACCACATCTCTTAGATAGATTAAAGATGTGTATGTATGATCTAGATAATAAAACGTAACATTCCTTTATTACAAACTGTACGTGTCTTAACATTGCCTCAGTTGTGGTCATTTCACTAATGCACTCCCCTACGACTACAGTACTGAAGCACCACCAACCACATCTCTTAGATAGATTAAAGATGTGTATGTATGATCTAGATAATAAAACGTAACATTCCTTTATTACAAACTGTACGTGTCTTGACATCGCCTAAGTTGTGGTCATTTCACTAATGCACTCCCCTACGACTACAGTACTGAAGCACCACCAACCAAATCTCTTAGATAGATTAAAGTTGTGTATGTATGATCTGGATAATAAAACGTAACATTCCTTTATTACAAACTGTACGTGTCTTGACATTGCCTCAGTTGTGGTTATTTCACTAATGCACTCCCCTACGACTACAGTACTGAAGCACCACCAACCAAATCTCTTAGATAGATTAAAGTTGTGTATGTATGATTTGGATAATAAAACGTAAAATTCCTTTATTACAAACTGTACGTGTCTTGACATCGCCTCAGTTGTGGTCATTTCACTAATGCACTCTCCTACGACTACAGTACTGAAGCACCACCAACCACATCTCTTAGATAGATTAAAGATGTGTATGTATGATCTGGATAATAAAACGTAACATTCCTTTATTACAAACTGTACGTGTTTTGACATTGCCTCAGTTGTGGTCATTTCACTAATGCACTCCCCTACGACTACAGTACTGAAGCACCACCAACCAAATCTCTTAGATAGATTAAAGTTGTGTATGTATGATCTAGATAATAAAACGTAACATTCCTTTATTACAAACTGTACGTGTCTTGACATTGCCTCAGTTGTGCTCATTTCACTAATGCACTCCTCTACGACTATTGTATTGAAGCACCACCAACCACATCTCTTAGATAGATTAAAGTTGTGTATGTATGATCTGGATAATAAAACGTAACATTCCTTTATTACAAACTGTACGTGTCTTGATATTGCTTCAGTTGTGGTCATTTCACTAATGCACTCCCCTACGACTACAGTACTGAAGCACCACCAACCAAATCTCTTAGATAGATTAAAGTTGTGTATGTATGATCTAGATAATAAAACGTAACATTCCTTTATTACAAACTGTACGTGTCTTGACATTGCCTCAGTTGTGCTCATTTCACTAATGCACTCCTCTACGACTATTGTATTGAAGCACCACCAACCACATCTCTTAGATAGATTAAAGTTGTGTATGTATGATCTGGATAATAAAACGTAACATTCCTTTATTACAAACTGTACGTGTCTTGATATTGCTTCAGTTGTGGTCATTTCACTAATGCACTCCCCTACGACTACAGTACTGAAGCACCACCAACCAAATCTCTTAGATAGATTAAAGTTGTGTATGTATGATCTAGATAATAAAACGTAACATTCCTTTATTACAAACTGTACGTGTCTTGACATTGCCTCAGTTGTGCTCATTTCACTAATGCACTCCTCTACGACTATTGTATTGAAGCACCACCAACCACATCTCTTAGATAGATTAAAGTTGTGCATGTATGATCTGGATAATAAAACGTAACATTCCTTTATTACAAACTGTACGTGTCTTGACATCGCCTCAGTTGTGGTCATATTACTAATGCACTCCCCTACGACTACAGTACTGAAGCACCACCAACCACATCTCTTAGATAGATTAAAGTTGTGTATGTATGATCTGGATAATAAAACGTAACATTCCTTTATTACAAACTGTACGTGTCTTGACATTGCCTCAGTTGTGGTTGTTTCACTAATGCACTCCCCTACGACTACAGTACTGAAGCACCACCAACCAAATCTCTTAGATAGATTAAAGTTGTGTATGTATGATCTGGATAATAAAACGTAAAATTCCTTTATTACAAACTGTACGTGTCTTGACATCGCCTCAGTTGTGGTCATTTCACTAATGCACTCTCCTACGACTACAGTACTGAAGCACCACCAACCACATCTCTTAGATAGATTAAAGATGTGTATGTATGATCTAGATAATAAAACGTAACATTCCTTTATTACAAACTGTACCTGTCTTGACATTGCCTCAGTTGTGGTCATTTAACTAATGCACTCCTATACGACTACTGTATTGAAGCACCACCAACCACATCTCTTAGATAGATTAAAGTTGTGTATGTATGATCTGGATAATAAAACGTAACATTCCTTTATTACAAACTGTACGTGTTTTGACATTGCCTCAGTTGTGGTCATTTCACTAATGCACTCCCCTACAACTACAGTAATGAAGCACCACCAACCAAATCTCTTAGATAGATTAAAGTTGTGTATGTATGATCTGGATAATAAAACGTAAAATTCCTTTATTACAAACTGTACGTGTCTTGACATCGCCTCAGTTGTGGTCATTTCACTAATGCACTCTCCTACGACTACAGTACTGAAGCACCACCAACCACATCTCTTAGATAGATTAAAGATGTGTATGTATGATCTAGATAATAAAACGTAACATTCCTTTATTACAAACTGTACGTGTCTTGACATTGCCTCAGTTGTGGTCATTTAACTAATGCACTCCTATACGACTACTGTATTGAAGCACCACCAACCACATCTCTTAGATAGATTAAAGTTGTGTATGTATGATCTGGATAATAAAACGTAACATTCCTTTATTACAAACTGTACGTGTCTTGATATTGCCTCAGTTGTGGTCATTTCACTAATGCACTCCCCTACGACTACAGTACTGAAGCACCACCAACCAAATCTCTTAGATAGATTAAAGTTGTGTATGTATGATCTAGATAATAAAACGTAACATTCCTTTATTACAAACTGTACGTGTCTTGACATTGCCTCAGTTGTGCTCATTTCACTAATGCACTCCTCTACGACTATTTTATTGAAGCACCACCAACCACATCTCTTAGATAGATTAAAGATGTGTATGTATGATCTGGATAATAAAACGTAACATTCCTTTATTACAAACTGTACGTGTCTTGACATCGCCTCAGTTGTGGTCATATTAATAATGCACTCCCCTACGACTACAGTACTGAAGCACCACCAACCACATCTCTTAGATAGATTAAAGTTGTGTATGTATGATCTGGATAATAAAACGTAACATTCCTTTATTACAAACTGTACGTGTCTTGACATTGCCTCAGTTGTGGTTATTTCACTAATGCACTCCCCTACGACTACAGTACTGAAGCACAACCAACCAAATCTCTTAGATAGATTAAAGTTGTGTATGTATGATCTGGATAATAAAACGTAACATTCCTTTATTACAAACTGTACGTGTCTTGACATCGCCTCAGTTGTGGTCATTTCACTAATGCACTCTCCTACGACTACAGTACTGAAGCACCACCAACCACATCTCTTAGATAGATTAAAGATGTGTATGTATGATCTGGATAATAAAACGCAACATTCCTTTATTACAAACTGTACGTGTTTTGACATTGCCTCAGTTGTGGTCATTTCACTAATGCACTCCCCTACGACTACAGTACTGAAGCACCACCAACCAAATCTCTTAGATAGATTAAAGTTGTGTATGTATGATCTAGATAATAAAACGTAACATTCCTTTATTACAAACTGTACGTGTCTTGACATTGCCTCAGTTGTGCTCATTTCACTAATGCACTCCTCTACGACTATTGTATTGAAGCACCACCAACTACATCTCTTAGATAGATTAAAGTTGTGTATGTATGATCTGGATAATAAAACGTAACATTCCTTTATTACAAACTGTACGTGTCTTGATATTGCCTCAGTTGTGGTCATTTCACTAATGCACTCCCCTACGACTACAGTACTGAAGCACCACCAACCAAATCTCTTAGATAGATTAAAGTTGTGTATGTATGATCTAGATAATAAAACGTAACATTCCTTTATTACAAACTGTACGTGTCTTGACATTGCCTCAGTTGTGCTCATTTCACTAATGCACTCCTCTACGACTATTGTATTGAAGCACCACCAACCACATCTCTTAGATAGATTAAAGTTGTGCATGTATGATCTGGATAATAAAACGTAACATTCCTTTATTACAAACTGTACGTGTCTTGACATTGCCTCAGTTGTGCTCATTTCACTAATGCACTCCTCTACGACTATTGTATTGAAGCACCACCAACCACATCTCTTAGATAGATTAAAGTTGTGCATGTATGATCTGGATAATAAAACGTAACATTCCTTTATTACAAACTGTACGTGTCTTGACATCGCCTCAGTTGTGGTCATATTACTAATGCACTCCCCTACGACTACAGTACTGAAGTACCACCAACCACATCTCTTAGATAGATTAAAGTTGTGTATGTATGATCTGGATAATAAAACGTAACATTCCTTTATTACAAACTGTACGTGTCTTGACATTGCCTCAGTTGTGGTTATTTCACTAATGAACTCCCCTACGACTACAGTACTGAAGCACCACCAACCAAATCTCTTAGATAGATTAAAGTTGTGTATGTATGATCTGGATAATAAAACGTAAAATTCCTTTATTACAAACTGTACGTGTCTTGACATCGCCTCAGTTGTGGTCATTTCACTAATGCACTCTCCTACGACTACAGTACTGAAGCACCACCAACCACATCTCTTAGATAGATTAAAGATGTGTATGTATGATCTAGATAATAAAACGTAACATTCCTTTATTACAAACTGTACGTGTCTTGACATTGCCTCAGTTGTGGTCATTTAACTAATGCACTCCTATACGACTACTGTATTGAAGCACCACCAACCACATCTCTTAGATAGATTAAAGTTGTGTATGTATGATCTGGATAATAAAACGTAACATTCCTTTATTACAAACTGTACGTGTCTTGATATTGCCTCAGTTGTGGTCATTTCACTAATGCACTCCCCTACGACTACAGTACTGAAGCACCACCAACCAAATCTCTTAGATAGATTAAAGTTGTGTATGTATGATCTAGATAATAAAACGTAACATTCCTTTATTACAAACTGTACGTGTCTTGACATTGCCTCAGTTGTGCTCATTTCACTAATGCACTCCTCTACGACTATTGTTTTGAAGCACCACCAACCACATCTCTTAGATAGATTAAAGTTGTGTATGTATGATCTGGATAATAAAACGTAACATTCCTTTATTACAAACTGTACGTGTCTTGACATCGCCTCAGTTGTGGTCATATTACTAATGCACTCCCCTACGACTACAGTACTGAAGCACCACCAACCACATCTCTTAGATAGATTAAAGTTGTGTATGTATGACCTAGATAATAAAACGCAACATTCCTTTATTACAAACTGTACGTGTCTTGACATCGCCTCAGTTGTGGTCATTTCACTAATGCACTCTCCTACAACTACTGTATTGAAGCACCACCAACCACATCTCTTAGATAGATTAAAGATGTGTATGAATGATCTGGATAATAAAACGTAACATTCCTTTATTACAAACTGTACGTGTCTTGACATCGCCTCAGTTGTGGTCATTTCACTAATGCACTCTCCTACAACTACAGTACTGAAGCACCACCAACCAAATCTCTTAGATAGATTAAAGTTGTGTATGTATGATCTGGATAATAAAACGTAACATTCCTTTATTACAAACTGTACGTGTCTTGACATCACCTCAGTTGTGGTTATTTCACTAATGCACTCTCCTACAACTACTGTATTGAAGCACCACCAACCACATCTCTTAGATAGATTAAAGTTGTGTATGTATGATCTGGATAATAAAACGTAACATTCCTTTATTACAAACTGTACGTGTCTTGACATCACCTCAGTTGTGGTCATTTTACTAATGCACTCCCCTACGACTACAGTACTGAAGCACCACCAACCACATCTCTTAGATAGATTAAAGTTGTGTATGTATGATCTGGATAATAAAACGTAACATTCCTTTATTACAAACTGTACGTGTCTTGACATCGCCTCAGTTGTGGTCATTTTACTAATGCACTCCCCTACGACTACAGTACTGAAGCACCACCAACCACATCTCTTAGATAGATTAAAGTTGTGTATGTATGATCTGGATAATAAAACGTAACATTCCTTTATTACAAACTGTACGTGTCTTGACATCGCCTCAGTTGTGGTCATTTCACTAATGCACTCCCCTACGACTACAGTACTGAAGCACCACCAACCACATCTCTTAGATAGATTAAAGTTGTGTATGTATGATCTGGATAATAAAACTTAAAATTCCTTTATTACAAATTGTACGTGTCTTGACGTTGCCTCAGTTCCATTTGTTACACTAATGCACTCCCCTACGACTACTGTACTGAAGTACCACCAACCACATCTGTTAGATAGATTAAAGATGTGTATGTATGATCTGGATAATAAAACGTAACATTCCTTTATTACAAATTGTACGTGTCTTGACGTTGCCTCAGTTCCATTTATTACACTAATGCACTCCCCTACGACTACTGTACTGAAGTACCACCAACCACATCTCTTAGATAGATTAAAGTTGTGTATGTATGATCTGGATAATAAAACATAAAATTCCTTTATTACAAACTGTACGTGTTTTGACATTGCCTCAGTTCTAGTTATTTCACTAATGCACTCTCCTACAACTACTGTATTGAAGCACCACCAACCACATCTCTTAGATAGATTAAAGTTGTGTATGTATGATCTGGATAATAAAACGTAACATTCCTTTATTACAAACTGTACGTGTCTTGACATTGCCTCAGTTCTATTTATTTCACTAATGCACTCTCCTACAACTACTGTATTGAAGCACCACCAACCACATCTCTTAGATAGATTAAAGTTGTGTATGTATGATCTGGATAATAAAACGTAACATTCCTTTATTACAATCTGTACGTGTCTTGATATCGCCTCAGTTGTAGTTATTTCACTAATGCACTCTCCTACGACTACTGTACTGAAGCACCACCAACCACATCTCTTAGATAGATTAAAGTTGTGTATGTATGATCTGGATAATAAAACTTAAAATTCCTTTATTACAAATTGTACGTGTCTTGACGTTGCCTCAGTTCCATTTATTACACTAATGCACTCCCCTACGACTACTGTACTGAAGTACCACCAACCACATCTCTTAGATAGATTAAAGTTGTGTATGTATGATCTGGATAATAAAACTTAAAATTCCTTTATTACAAATTGTACGTGTCTTGACGTTGCCTCAGTTCCATTTATTACACTAATGCACTCCCCTACGACTACTGTACTGAAGTACCACCAACCACATCTCTTAGATAGATTAAAGTTGTGTATCTATGTTCTGGATAATAAAACATAAAATTCCTTTCTACTTTGTGAGTTATGAAAGGTGACTGGTGTTTGTCGGATATAGGTCATTCGTATACTTTGGGCTTACCTATGATAATAGTGATCTTACATTACATTACAACACGAGATGGCAAAGCAGATTAACACTAGTACGTTATAGGATTAGGTTGAAATAATTTATAATTACGTTAATATGAATTATTATAGCGTAATATAGAACACGGCAATTAGTTTTTATTTTTTTTAATTAGGTTTTGTAGTCTTTAATGAAATGGACATCTATTGGCAAATTTACCGTCCCTACGTTCAAGATTATTGCGGTAAATACCGTGACTTCTCAGTAATTCAAATAATTACTTAAGCCTACATATATTGTTACGGGCCGTAGTGTGCTAATTGGTATCTAAACACATCCAGTCTGGGTACTCTGGTTGAGCGTTAAAGCAAGATAAAAGTTACAAGGTAATAAATGACAAATTTATTGAATTTCTTTAACTGATATCAATAATTGAGATCAAAATGAGTCATGTTAATATTCCACGTGGTCTGTCCTTATCATGTTTAGCCGAAGCCTATACAGGGTGGGGGAAAAAATGGAAACACTTTCACAACTTTTCTATAACTTCACTGGTAAAAGTGAAATCTTGTACATGAGCTTGGTTACAAAGAACACACTTTTTGACGACATTAGCGACATTTCATCTTTTCAGGGGGACGGCCACTTGGAGTTGAACTAAAATCTTTAATGTAAGCGTAGGTCGAGTTCGGTATCATATTAAAGGTCTATTCAATAGAAATTAATTTTAATTCATATTTAGTATTTAACGATTTTACGTAAATTATCCTGATCAATAATTATACTTTATGGAACACAATGGCTAAAGAAAATCAAATTACCAAATTATCACTGGAAAAAAAGGTGGTTCTGAAAGCGTATAAAATATGAAAACGCTTTCACAACAACTTTGTTTTTTCCATAGATAAAACATTTTGATTTTTTTGATTTGATTTTTTTGTTCCATAAAGTATAATTTTTGTTCAGAATAATTAATTTAAAATCGTTAATTAGCGGAGAAATAATATTGTTCAAATTAGTTACTTTTAAATTAAAATTACCGGTACTCTGGAAAGAATAGATCTTTCTAAGTCCGGTTTGCGGCCATTCATTTCTATTGAATAGACCTTTAATTTGATACCAAACTCGACCTAGGCTTACATTTAAAAAAAATTTCGTTCAACTCCAAAATGGTGTCAAAATGTATGATCTTTCTAACCATGATGATCTAAAAGAGTTCACTTTTACCAGTGAAGTTATAGAAAAAGTTGTGAAAGCGTTTCCATATTTTTCCACCCTGTATAAATAAACAATTTTGCTTAGTTGAAAACCGCCAACGGATATCCATATGATTAGTCTATGCAAACAGCAAAGGTTTGCAGAAAGATTTGGTTACTTGAAGACTATGACGCTTTGTACTCGGAAATAAAACATTACAGTAATTCATTTCAAATAGTTTTTCAGTTTCAAAATTACATTTATGAAGTGATACTTCGTTATAAATACTTCGAAATGAAGCCTAACAATAACCTGATGGTTGCATGGCCGGAACAATTAATTATTGCTAGTTACCCTTCTGCCCGGAATAACATAACATGTTTTTCAGAAACTATAGAACGTAAATATAACACTGGTTGGGTTTGTAACTCATAACACTCGGCTAGTGCCTATACGTCCCAGGACGAAGGGCGTAACTTGACGTATAAACACGACAGTTTTTTCCAGTGTTAGTGACGTGTGTGTGATTAGGCCTTTATTGAAACATCAAAAGAGTCTTAGCAAAACGTCCTCAGAATCCAACCCTAGATATTAGAATCTTTATTCTAAGTATAGTGTAAGTATATGACTTAAAAATCGAAGCGAATTAAGGCTTCCTTTAATACGCCTAAGTTAAATCTGCGACACAAATCAATATAGCTAACTACTTGATGGAACCAACCAAGGGGTTTTTATGATAAAATAAACGTTTCATTGTGTTACTTGAGCATGTTGAGACTCGTCCCTCATACCTTTCGTCATTACATTGTGTAGGGTACTTGAGCACGTTGAGACTCGTCCCTCATACCCTTCGTCATTACATTGTGTTACTTGAGCATGTTGAGACTCGTCCCTCATATCCTTCGTCATTACATTGTGTTACTTGAGCATGTTGAGACTCGTCCCTCATACCTTTCGTCATTACATTGTGTTACTTGAGCATGTTGAGACTCGTCCCTCATACCCTTCGTCATTACATTGTGTTACTTGAGCATGTTGAGACTCGTCCCTCATACCCTTCGTCATTACATTCGAAATATCGATTTGGTAATAATTGAATATATTCATTTTTAAAAGTTCCGAGGCGAGAAGGCTGAATCAAATCGCCAGGTGTGAACACAAACCTACCGTAACCTTAAAGTGACATACCAATATTGTCGATATCCAACACTTCATCTGCCAACTACAATTCCCTCAGGAGCGTGGATGGTTTGTGAGATATAAGGGATGTCTTGTCTTATCGTGTTTTGTGAATGTTTACTCTGTTTCTTCCTGTATACTTCTTTATTTTCTAAATATATCTATTGATTTCCACAACTATAATTTTGAAAACATTTAGTATTATTACGGTGGAAGAGAGTAATTTTCATGTTCAGAATTTTTTTGGACGAGATAGTAAAATTGTTAAAGAGACTAAAGATAATACATTTTATAAATTAAAATATTACTGAGCTGGGGGCTCCATGACCACCTAAACACGTACGGTTCGGGCCTTGCTTGTTGGTTATATTTGTTTTGTCTCATGAAACATAATAAGATAATTTTGCTTGATCGGCATTCTAAATCCAGTTCCCAATTAAAACACTTGGTAGAACATAAACCAACGTGGGAGGCAGAAATAACCATTCATTTTTTATTGAAACTATTCATTTTTTTCATTCCCTTTTGACAGAACGTGGACTTACGTGGTATTTACAGTGCTGTTAAAAAATGATAAAAAATCTTGTTTGTTTTCAAAATGAATAATACTATACTAGAGGACACTACTGCACGCTATATGTGCCGACCCCACCAGTCGCTGCGATCGTTACACCTCGGCCTTCGGCCTCGGACTGGTTCTTTTGACTACACATAATAGTAGGTTACTGTATAAAGTAAAATCACAATATTGAATTTATTTTCAGTGTCTCGCTCTCATTATTTGCGTTGTTACCTATTCATCGTCATAAACATCCAATTATATTACTTTGCCTCATTCAAATGTGTTCATTTCATTTGTTTTTGTTTAACAGCTGAAGATTAATCTATATTTATAAAAGGGGATGTTTGTATATATATATATATATATATATATATATATATATATATGTATGTATGTATGTATGTATGTATGTATGTATATATATATATATATATATATATATATATATATATATATATATATGTATGTTTTAAGTTAATGCGCTGCCAAACCATCCAACCGATCGCCATGAAACTTCAGGATGTTATCCTGTATACTCCTGAGATGGTTTCTGTGAAGTTTGATGCAGATCCGTCCACAGGGTCCCGCCCCACGGGCTCCTAAAGATCCCATATTATTCAGATGGAGAATCTGAATTGTTTACAAAAACATATGACTGTGTGGTTTAATTGAACGGAAAATGCAAAGGAGAAGATGTGCTGATACCAAGGATTCCGATGTTTTCAACTGATTTGCCATTCAATTTTAAACGGCTCCAATTTCCTTTCCAATTTCCAATGCGACTTGCTTTCGCAATAACTATTAATAAATCTCAAGGACAGTCATTGCGCGTTGCCGCAATAAATTTAAGTAATCCATGTTTTTCACATGGACAGCTCTACGTCGCTTGCTCGAGAGTAGGCTCACCAAAAAACCTTTACATTTATACACCAAATAAGAAGACCAAAAATATTGTTTACCCTCTTGCACTCACTTAATAAATAATGGTTTTTTTCTATAATTCCTTTTATTTCTTTATTTTGGTATGTCAATGACAACGTCCGCCGGGTTCAGCTAGTTAGATACATAAAATAGCTGCATCAGATTATCATTAAAACCGTGTCTGCAATCTTCCCTGGTTTAACATTATGAAAGATCTAACCTGATCAATATTACAAACACAATTGTTTACATTCCAACAGCTGTGAAACTTTTTGTAAATATTATTTGCATTTGAACATCTGTTAATTTTCGATTCATTTAAATCTCTCCATGTTATTATTGTGACCGAAAAACATAATTTTAGGACTTCCCGTGTTCTTCAGGATGAAATTATTGAAGAATTAAGACCTTATTGCACAACTACAAACTGAGGCAATTTTTTCGACACCTCAACCATTTAAATTGGTCAAGGAATAAGGGAGGAGTTGTGTTGACAAACAATGACTTCCCGTATTATACTTAAGTAAGGATTATACGATATGCTCAGACTTTACAGCCGCGTTTTGAATCACAGAAATTTCGATGATCTGCTACACGTTGTATCCATTATATTCAGTAACGTCTTTTAGTTCTGTACAGTACTCACTGTTACATGGCCTTGTTTTTGTAGGATGGATGAGGAAAGTCCTATTTATTGTCGATGGAGGGTGGAGATACGAGCAGTCATAGGGATGTTGGGTTGATTCACGGTGAGTGGCAAGCCAAGCTAAGGTCAATGTGACTGGTGTTTAATTATAGTATGAATTAAGTATATTTTGATTGGGGGTAACTTGCTTGCCCTATACAAATATTCTTATTAACAATTCATATTAAATCTTCAGCAAGGTTGTTTCTCAAACTGTTTAAGTCTGTGCAAACTTTAACCTCATTATAATTTCAAATCGCCGTATTTTTTTGCTCTTCTAATATAAATAGGCTAACGGGTAATATTTAACCAGTAGTTTTAGGGACCCATTTTCTGTCTAATGAGTAAAGTATTTTATTTTTATTTATTTTTTTCTAAGACGCCGATCGTAGAGATATGGGCGAATATGAGGGGTGAATGAGTGTAGATGAACGATTGTTATCATTGTTAATATTTGAGTTTGACTTATCTCATTAAGGATCATTTATTAATATCCCAATAGCTAGGGCAACTATGGGACCTACAGCTTTACGTGGAATCCGAACGACGTAGTGTTGGTCTGATTTTCAGCTAACTAACAAGTATGACACTCAGTTCTCATCCCTACACAACATATGACCTTGACTACCATCCAACATGGAAACCCCAGACTTCTCTTGTAGTGTCCACCTCGATGGCAACCATTAGGCGGGCGCAGTATCAGCAGTGTTGCGGCAGAACCGTTCATTGATGCTTATGTACGAGTAACTGTAATAATCTATTGGCCCATCCAAAAGTTGATTGATTTTTTAAGTTAATTGGAAGATATTGATTTTTCTGACAGTATTGTTAATTATATATGTACTAATAACTCATTGGTGACTTTCCGTCGACTCTGAAATTGGTGACCTTAGATCGCCTCTAACATGGGTGACCTTAGATCGCCTCTAACATTGGTGACCTTAGATCGACTCCAACATTGGATGACCTTAGAACGACTCCAACATTAGTGACCTTAGAACGACTCCAACATTAGTGACCTTAGAACGACTCCAACATTAGTGACCTTAGAACGACTCCAACATTGGTGACCTTAGATCGCCTCCAACATTGGATGACCTTAGATCGACTCCAACATTAGTGACCTTAGAACGACTCCAACATTAGTGACCTTAGAACGACTCCAACATCAGTGACCTTAGAACGACTTCAACATTGGTGACATTAGATCGCCTCTAACATTGGTGACCTTAGATCGACTCCAACATTGGATGACCTTAGATCGACTCCAACATTAGTGACCTTAGAACGACTCCAACATTAGTGACCTTAGAACGACTCCAACATTAGTGACCTTAGAACGACTTCAACATTGGTGACCTTAGATCGACTCCAACATTAGTGACCTTAGAACGACTCCAACATTAGTGACCTTAGAACGACTCCAACATTAGTGACATTAGAACGACTTCAACATTGGTGACCTTAGATCGACTTCAACATTAGTGACCTTAGAACTACTTCAACATTGGTGACCTTAGATCGCCTCTAACATTGTTGACCTTAGATCGACTGCAACATTAGTGACCTTAGAACGACTTCAACATTGGTGACCTTAGAACGACTCCAACATTAGTGACCTTAGAACGACTCCAACATTAGTGACCTTAGAACGACTTCAACATTGGTGACCTTAGATCGCCTCTAACATTGGTGACCTTAGATCGACTCCAACATTGGTGACCTTAGATCGACTCCAACATTAGTGACCTTAGATCGACTCCAACATTAGTGACCTTAGAACGACTCCAACATCAGTGACCTTAGAACGACTTCAACATTGGTGACATTAGATCGCCTCTAACATTGGTGACCTTAGATCGACTCCAACATTGGATGACCTTAGATCGACTCCAACATTAGTGACCTTAGAACGACTCCAACATTAGTGACCTTAGAACGACTCCAACATTAGTGACCTTAGAACGACTCCAACATTGGTGACCTTAGATCGACTCCAACATTGGTGACCTTAGATCGACTCCAACATTAGTGACCTTAGAACGACTCCAACATTAGTGACATTAGAACGACTTCAACATTGGTGACCTTAGATCGACTTCAACATTAGTGACCTTAGAACTACTTCAACATTGGTGACCTTAGATTGCCTCTAACATTGTTGACCTTAGTTCGACTCCAACATTGGATGACCTTAGATCGACTCCAACATTAGTGACCTTAGAACGACTCCAACATTAGTGACCTTAGAACGACTCCAACATTAGTGACCTTAGAACGACTCGAACATTGGTGACCTTAGATCGACTCCAACATTGGTGACCTTAGATCGACTCCAACATTAGTGACCTTAGAACGACTCCAACATTAGTGACATTAGAACGACTTCAACATTGGTGACCTTAGATCGACTTCAACGTTAGTGACCTTAGAACTACTTCAACATTGGTGACCTTAGATCGCCTCTAACATTGTTGACCTTAGATCGACTGCAACATTAGTGACCTTAGAACGACTTCAACATTGGTGACCTTAGATCGACTCTAACATGGGTAAATTGAGTGTTCACACACCCCAAGAACAAGTGTTTAAATGACTGTATTACGTACACTAGATTTGTAAATGCATAATTATTTATAGATTAATAGAAAATACTGCCCTTAAATATTTTAAATTAATTAGTTTACTTTTGCACACAAAATGTCGCAGAACATTGAACAAACTAAGCTAAAACTAATTCCAGCAAGAAACGAAATTTGTTGTCTTTTCGAATCCATTCGCAGTCCATAAAGTGAATTTGTATGTTTCGCTGTGCATAAATAGTCTATTTTTGAGTGCATAAATATCCTATTGTGAAATAAAATGGTGTTAGAGGAAAGTGGAAGTAAGATTAAAAGTTCCCCTGTACCTGTTGGGGTGGGGATGACGTCTAATAGACATTAGATTGTACAGTGACACACTGGTAAGGTTTAAGATTTACTTTGTATCCAACGGGATAAAATACACTTACTTCTCGTTTCTTAACTGTTTGAGTTCGAGTCTCTTGGGTTTACCAGGAGCTGTACTCACCTCTAATGAACCCTTGACCAAACAAAACTCTTTGCCAAGCAAATACAAGCTAGTCGCACATCTTTAATCGCTCTGACTGTATTATAGCTTTCATTATTAAAATGTTGTCTAATTAGCTGTTCGTATTTACTTTAGTTAACCAAACAACTTTTTTATTAAATATAACCCCTCTGTTAAAGGTCAGCCAAATCAGCTTGTAACGTGTTGTTAAGCTGTTAGCAAATGTTTCTATAACATATTATAGTTATTACCAATGAACTATAAATCCTAAGCATCATTGAGAACCTTTTATTTTATTTGTTATTATATGCTGGTGAAATGGCTTTGCTGACAACTGTTGCTATGTGATAATCAACTACTACCTCTAAATGTAATACATTATTTTTGGGATGCCACTTATCTTCTTAAACGTACAATTATTCTAGATAGCTATCTTTTTCATTAAAAGACTTTTTAAATCTTAATTATCACTTGGTATTAACAATTTGACTGCTAAACAAACATTGCCAGATAATTATGTTTATCATCGGATATTAAAGAATAGTATATTTCATAACAAGAGTGGAAAGTGGGGTTTTGCATGTTCGAGACCATATGTTTGAAGTGCGAGACTTGTCGAGCACTTCAAATGGTCGAGAATATACAAAACACTTTCACTCGAGTTTTGAACGATACTTTTCACTACACTACGGAATAAAAACAGGTGTTGTTAACTGTGGAAAATTTTCGGTTGTAAACAATGTTACTTTCGGTAGTAAACAATAGACAGCTGTTGAAAATATGATGTTTCGCAGGTTGTAAACACATAACGAAAACAGCTAAACTCATAGTAGTGTAGTGAAAAATAGTTTTATGCAATTCTTAGCTTTTTTGTTATTGTCATATTCACCTCATTTTATGGGCACACTTAGGGCTAACTCTGCTTGTACTCAAGGACAATATGATTAAATCTTCAGATCTAACTCGCATCCCTTACTTAGATTGGTTGGGTGTAGATTAATTTAATCTCTCTCTCTGTACCTTTAAGTTAGAGAGAAGTTCATTTTTGCGCGTCTCTAACATGCTCCAACCTTTGACCAAATAAAGCTCTTTACCAAGCAAATATATATAATACAGGCTACGCATAAATGTTCATAATGGCAAAAAAGTGTCTGATAAATCGTCCTTTAAATCAATTTATCACACTAAACTAGTTATCCGTTAGTAGTATACATTTTGTTCGCAAAACATTATGATTACAATATATTTTCATTTCAACAATATTTTTTTGGTAGAAATAAATCTTTCTCTTATTACAAAAATATATATCTATATTTCTATTAGATAATTTATAACTAACCAGTGTCATTTCCTTTTGGCTGTAGGAAATTAAAGAAATATTTTATTTTTCCTGGACCGAAATTGATCATTGTATTGCTACTGCAGTAATGAGGATTCTTTGAAAAATATACATCCTGTATTATCTTTTTTTCTATTTTACTTGGGATACTGTAGGACATTTCACTAAAGGTACGACTTGATGATAGTGGCAGACAATACTATACGCTGTCAGTCAGACGTTTTCGTTCAGTGATCAAATTTGTTTAAATAAATAAAATTTTACTGTCAGAAAGCTTTACGTAGTATTAGACAACGTCAACATTTAACACTCAACTAGATTAAGGATTAAACTTAAGTTTCTATACAAAACCTGCTAAACTGTAACATTTTAGACGTACCTACAAATAAACAACAAATTGTTACAGTGATTATTATTTAACAAATATACGCATTTTGATACAATAATTATAAATTTATAGAAATACAAAACTATTTATTAAAGTTATATATACACACAATAAGTAAAATATTTATCATGACAAGTATTCTTAATTCTAAATTGTTACAGTAACTATATTATAGGCCTACTTACTTTTTCAGAAAGGTTTTACATGTCCTTGAGGGTTATATGCCCAAACAATCTGTCAGGTTTTTCCAAGTTGAAATAATTATATAAAATACCTCAATAAATCTTACTGTAAAGTACAGACTTGCAGTTTTGACTCCGCTACCATAATTTACGAGGTTTAATTTTGGTTATTTATTTATTCAATTTACATGATTTAATACAGTTATCTAAACCAATTACACTCAAGTAGTTCATATTCTAAACAATTAACATTTTATTATTGGCAGAGGACAACAAGGTTTAAGGCCTTAGATCACAAAGGTGTTTGCTGATACTTAATGTCTTACTGCCCAACAAGTTATCTTGACATTATTTTATGATTAGAATAAAGTAACTTATTTTATATTTCAATAAACTTACTGGTTTTATCAACACAGTTCGTGTATATTTATTTTATTTGCTTTGGTTGATAAGTATTTTTAAAACACTTTAGCATGAATCCCATAAACCCCCCCCCCCACTCTATAGACACCAAAGTAATGATACGTTTCAAACTATCACCCCTCCCCTTCCTACTCTTATCGTCATGACAAGAAAAGTTCCAACTTTCTCCATACCCCCTTTCTAACTAAATCATGACACAAGAATGACAAATTCCAAATTTGTACCATCTCCCCTTCCTACCCTTACTACATAAATGACAAAATACCTACCGTACTTCATACTGGCCTACTCTACTTCATAATGACCATACTCTACTTCATAGTGCCATACTTTACTTCATAATGGTCCAACTGCACATCATAGTGGCCTTACTGTACTTCATAATAATCCTACTGTACTTCATAATGGCCCTACTGTACTTCATAGTGGCCCTACCGTCCTTGATAATGGCTCTAATACACTTCGTAGTAGCCTTACTGTACTTAATAATGTACCTAATGTACTTCGTAGTGGCCTTACTGTACTTAATAATGATCCTACTGTACTTCATAATGTACCGACTGTACTTCGTAGTGGCCTTACTGTACTTAATAATGATCCTACTGTACTTCATAATGTACCTACTGTACTTCGTAGTGGCCTTACTGTACTTAATAATGATCCTATAGAACTTCATAATGTACCTACTGTACATCGTAGTGGCCTTACTGTACTTCATAATAATCCTACTGTACTTCATAGTGGCCCCACCGTCCTTGATAATGGCTCTATTACACTTCGTAGTAGCCTTACTGTACTTAATAATGTACCTAATGTACTTCGTAGTGGCCTTACTGTACTTCATAATGGACCTAATGTACTTCGTAGTGGCCTTACTGTACTTAATAATGATCCTACTGTATTTCATAATGGACCTACTGTACTTCATAGTGGCCCTACCGCCCTTGATAATAGCCCTAATATACTTCATAACGATCCTACTGTACTTTGTAGTTGCCTTCCTTTACTTAATAAACATCCTGCTATACTTTATAATGGATCTACTGTCCTTCGTAGTGGCCTTAATGTATTTCATATTGGACCTAATGTACTTCATAGTGGCCTTACTGCACTTAATAATGATCATACTGTACTTCATAATGTACCTACTTTACTTCGTAGTGGCCTAACTGACCTCATAATAATCTTACTATACTTCATAATGGACCTACTGTACCTCATAATGGCCCTATTGTACTTCATATTGGACCTACCGTCCTTGATAATGGCCTTCGTAGTGGCCTTACTGTACTTAATAAACATCCTATAGTAATTCATAATGGACCTACTTTACTTCGTAGTGGCCTTACTGTACTTAATAATGATCCTACTGTACTTCATAATGTACCGACTGTACTTCGTAGTGGCCTTACTGTACTTAATAATGATCCTACTGTACTTCATAATGTACCTACTGTACTTCGTAGTGGCCTTACTGTACATAATAATGATCCTATAGAACTTCATAATGTACCTACTGTACATCGTAGTGGCCTTACTGTACTTCATAATAATCCTACTGTACTTCATAGTGGCCCCACCGTCCTTGATAATGGCTCTATTACACTTCGTAGTAGCCTTACTGTACTTAATAATGTACCTAATGTACTTCGTAGTGGCCTTACTGTACTTCATAATGGACCTAATGTACTTCGTAGTGGCCTTACTGTACTTAATAATGATCCTACTGTATTTCATAATGGACCTACTGTACTTCATAGTGGCCCTACCGCCCTTGATAATAGCCCTAATATACTTCATAATGGCCCTACTGTACTTCGTAGTATCCTTACTTTACTTAATAAACAAACTGCTATACTTTATAATGGATCTACTGTCCTTCGTAGTGGCCTTAATGTATTTCATATTGGACCTAATGTACTTCATAGTGGCCTTACTGCACTTAATAATGATCATACTGTACTTCATAATGTACCTTCTTTACTTCGTAGTGGCCTAACTGACCTCATAATAATCTTACTATACTTCATAATGGACCTACTGTACCTCATAATGGCCCTATTGTACTTCATATTGGACCTACCGTCCTTGATAATGGCCTTCGTAGTGGCCTTACTGTACTTAATAAACATCCTATAGTAATTCATAATGGACCTACTTTACTTCGTAGTGGCCTTACTGTACTTCATAATGATCCTACTGTACTTCATAATGGACCTACTGTACTTCATAGTGGCCCTACCGCCCTTGAAATAGCCCTAATATACTTCATAATGGCCCTAATGTACTTCGTAGTGGCCTTACTTTACTTAATAAACATCCTGCTATACTTTATAATGGACCTACTGTCCTTCGTAGAGGCCTTAATTTACTTCGTAGTGGCCTTACTGTACTTAATAATGATCCTACTGTACTTCATAATGTACCTACTGTACTTCGTAGTGTCCTTACTGTACTTAATAATGATCCTACTGTACTTCATAATGTACCTACTGTACTTCGTAGTAGCCTTACTGTACTTAATAATGTACCTACTGTACTTCATAGTAGCCTTACTGTACTTAATAATGTACCTACTGTACTTCATAATGTACCTACTGATCTTCGTAGTAGCCTTACTGTACTTAATAATGATCCTACTGTACTTCGTAGTAGCCTTAATGTACTTAATAATGTACCTACTGTACTTCATAATGTACCTACTGATCTTCGTAGTAGCCTTACTGTACTTAATAATGTACCTACTGTACTTCGTAGTAGCCTTACTGTACTTAATAATGTACCTACTGTACTTCATAATGTACCTACTGATCTTCGTAGTAGGCTTACTGTACTTAATAATGTACCTACTGTACTTCGTAGTAGCCTTACTGTACTTAATAATGTACCTACTGTACTTCATAATGTACCTACTGATCTTCGTAGTAGCCTTACTGTACTTAATAATGTACCTACTGTACTTCGTAGTAGCCTTACTGTACTTAATAATGTACCTACTGTACTTCATAATGTACCTACTGATCTTCGTAGTAGCCTTACTGTACTTAATAATGTACCTACTGTACTTCGTAGTAGCTTTCCTGTACTTAATAATGTACCTACTGTACTTCATAATGTACCTACTGATATTCGTAGTAGCCTTACTGTAATTAATAATGATCCTAATGTACTTCGTAGTGGCCTTACTGTACTTAATAATGATCCTACTGTACTTCATAATGTACCTACTGTACTTCGTAGTAGCCTTACTGTACTTCATAATGTACCTACTGTACTTCGTAGTGGCCTTAATGTACTTAATAATGATCCTACTGTATTTCATAATGTACCTACTGATCTTCGTAGTAGCCTTACTGTACTTAATAATGTACCTACTGTACTTCGTAGTAGCCTTACTGTACTTAATAATGTACCTACTGTACTTCGTAGTAGCCTCACTGTACTTAATAATGTATCTAATGTACTTCGTAGTGGCCTTACTGTACTTAATAATGATCCTACTGTACTTCATAATGTACCTACTGTACTTCGTAGTGGCCTTACTGTACTTAATAATGATCCTACTGTATTTCATAATGTACCTACTGTACTTCGTAGTAGCCTTACTGTACTTAATAATGTACCTACTGTACTTCGTAGTAGCCTTACTGTACTTAATAATGTACCTACTGTACTTCGTAGTAGCCTTACTGTACTTAATAATGTACCTACTGTACTTCGTAGTAGCCTTACTGTACTTAATAATGTACCTACTGTACTTCGTAGTAGCCTTACTGTACTTAATAATGTACCTACTGTACTTCGTAGTGGCCTTACTGTACTTAATAATGATCCTACTGTATTTCATAATGTACCTACTGTACATCGTAGTGGCCTTACTGTACTTAATAATGTACCTACTGTACTTCGTAGTAGCCTTACTGTACTTAATAGTGTACCTACTGTACTTCGTAGTAGCCTTACTGTACTTAATAATGTATCTAATGTACTTCGTAGTGGCCTTACTGTACTTAATAATGATCCTACTGTACTTCATAATGTTCCTACTGTACTTCGTAGTGGCCGTACTGTACTTAGTAATGATCCTACTGTATTTCATAATGTACCTACTGTACTTCGTAGTAGCCTTACTGTACTTAATAATGTACCTACTGTACTTCGTAGTAGCCTTACTGTACTTAATAATGTACCTACTGTACTTCGTAGTAGCCTTACTGTACTTAATAATGTACCTACTGTACTTCGTAGTAGCCTTACTGTACTTAATAATGTACCTACTGTACTTCGTAGTGGCCTTACTGTACTTAATAATGATCCTACTGTACTTCATAATGTACCGATTGTACTTCGTAGTGGCCTTACTGTACTTAATAATGATCCTACTGTACTTCATAATGTACCTACTGTACTTCGTAGTGGCCTTACTGTACTTAATAATGATCATACTGTACTTCATAATGTACCGACTGTACTTCGTAGTGGCCTTACTGTACTTAATAATGATCCTACAGAACTTCATAATGTACCTACTGTACATCGTAGTGGCCTTACTGTACTTCATAATAATCCTACTGTACTTCATAGTGGCCCCACCGTCCTTGATAATGGCTCTATTACACTTCATAGTAGCCTTACTGTACTTAATAATGTACCTAATGTACTTCGTAGTGGCCTTACTGTACTTAATAATGATCCTACTGTACTTCATAATGGACCTAATGTACTTCGTAGTGGCCTTACTGTACTTAATAATGATCCTACTGTATTTCATAATGGACCTACTGTACTTCATAGTGGCCCCACCGTCCTTGATAATGGCTCTATTACACTTCATAGTAGCCTTACTGTACTTAATAATGATCCTACTGTACTTTATAATGGACCTACTGTCCTTCGTAGTGGCCTTAATGTACTTCATAATGGACCTAATGTACTTCATAGTGGCCTTACTGTACTTAATAATGATCATACTGTACTTCATAATGTACCTTCTTTACTTCATAGTGGCCTAACTGACCTCATAATAATCTTACTATACTTCAATATGGACCTACTGTACCTCATAATGGCCCTATTGTACTTCATATTGGACCTACCGTCCTTGATAATGGCCTTCGTAGTGGCCTTACTGTACTTAATAAACATCCTACAGTACTTCATAATGGACCTACTTAACTTCGTAGTGGCCTTACTGTACTTCATAATGATCCTACTGTACTTCATAATGGCCCTAATGTACTTCGTAGTGGCCTTACTGTACTTCATAATGATCCTACTGTACTTCATAATGGACCTACTGTACTTCATAGTGGCCCTACCGCCCTTGATAATAGCCGTAATATACTTCATAATGGCCCTACTGTACTTCGTAGTGGCCTTACTTTACTTAATAAACATCCTGCTATACTTTATAATGGACCTACTGTCCTTCGTACTGGCCTTAATGTACTTCTTAATGGACCTAATGTACTTCGTACTGGCCTTACTGTACGTAATAATGATCATACTGTACTTCATAATGTACCTACTTTACATCGTAGTGGCTTTACTGTACTTCATAATGATCCTACTGTACTTCATAATGGGCCTACTTTACTTCGTAGTGGCCTTACTGTACTTCATAATGATCCTACTGTACTTCATAATGGACCTAATGTACTTCGTAGTGGCCTTACTGTACTTCATAATGGACCTAATGTACTTCATAGTGGCCCTACCGTCCTTGATACTACCCTACTACACTTCATAATGGCCCCATTGAACTTCGTAGTGGTCTTACGGTACTTAATAATCATTCTAATGTACTTCATAATAGACCTACTGTACTTAGTAGTGGCCTTACTGTACATCATAATGGACCTACTGTACTTCGTAATGGCCTTATTGTACTTCATAATGGCCCTACTGTATTTCATAGTGGCCCTGCCTTACTTCATAATGGCCCTACTGTACTTCGTAGTAGCTTTACTGTACTTCATAAAGGCCCTACTGTACTTCATAGTGGCTTTATCGTACTGCATAATAGTACTACTAAAATTCATAAACTTTTACCATTCACCCTTTCTAATTAAATCGTGACCGCCAGAATAACAATTTCCGAACTGTCACGCCCTCCCATTCCTATCCCAATCGATCCCAGGAATGACAAGTTAAAACCAATTACACTCAAGTAGTTCATATTCTAAACAATTAACATTTTATTATTGGCAGAGGACAACAAGGTTTAAGGCCTTAGATCACAAAGGTGTTTGCTGATACTTAATGTCTTACTGCCCAACAAGTTATCTTGACATTATTTTATGATTAGAATAAAGTAACTTATTTTATATTTCAATAAACTTACTGGTTTTATCAACACAGTTCGTGTATATTTATTTTATTTGCTTTGGTTGATAAGTATTTTTAAAACACTTTAGCATGAATCCCATAAACCCCCCCCCCCCCCACTCTATAGACACCAAAGTAATGATACGTTTCAAACTATCACCCCTCCCCTTCCTACTCTTATCGTCATGACAAGAAAAGTTCCAACTTTCTCCATACCCCCTTTCTAACTAAATCATGACACAAGAATGACAAATTCCAAATTTGTACCATCTCCCCTTCCTACCCTTACTACATAAATGACAAAATACCTACCGTACTTCATACTGGCCTACTCTACTTCATAATGACCATACTCTACTTCATAGTGCCATACTTTACTTCATAATGGTCCAACTGCACATCATAGTGGCCTTACTGTACTTCATAATAATCCTACTGTACTTCATAATGGCCCTACTGTACTTCATAGTGGCCCTACCGTCCTTGATAATGGCTCTAATACACTTCGTAGTAGCCCTACTGTACTTAATAATGTACCTAATGTACTTCGTAGTAGCCTTACTGTACTTAATAATGATCCTACTGTACTTCATAATGTACCGACTGTACTTCGTAGTGGCCTTACTGTACTTAATAATGATCCTACTGTACTTCATAATGTACCTACTGTACTTCGTAGTGGCCTTACTGTACTTAATAATGATCCTATAGAACTTCATAATGTACCTACTGTACATCGTAGTGGCCTTACTGTACTTCATAATAATCCTACTGTACTTCATAGTGGCCCCACCGTCCTTGATAATGGCTCTATTACACTTCGTAGTAGCCTTACTGTACTTAATAATGTACCTAATGTACTTCGTAGTGGCCTTACTGTACTTCATAATGATCCTACTGTATTTCATAATGGACCTACTGTACTTCATAGTGGCCCTACCGCCCTTGATAATAGCCCTAATATACTTCATAACGGCCCTACTGTACTTTGTAGTTGCCTTCCTTTACTTAATAAACATCCTGCTATACTTTATAATGGATCTACTGTCCTTCGTAGTGGCCTTAATGTATTTCATATTGGACCTAATGTACTTCATAGTGGCCTTACTGCACTTAATAATGATCATACTGTACTTCATAATGTACCTACTTTACTTCGTAGTGGCCTAACTGACCTCATAATAATCTTACTATACTTCATAATGGACCTACTGTACCTCATAATGGCCCTATTGTACTTCATATTGGACCTACCGTCCTTGATAATGGCCTTCGTAGTGGCCTTACTGTACTTAATAAACATCCTATAGTACTTCATAATGGACCTACTTTACTTCGTAGTGGCCTTACTGTACTTCATAATGATCCTACTGTATTTCATAATGGACCTACTGTACTTCATAGTGGCCCTACCGCCCTTGAAATAGCCCTAATATACTTCATAATGGCCCTAATGTACTTCGTAGTGGCCTTACTTTACTTAATAAACATCCTGCTATACTTTATAATGGACCTACTGTCCTTCGTAGAGGCCTTAATGTACTTCGTAGTGGCCTTACTGTACTTAATAATGATCCTACTGTACTTCATAATGTACCTACTGTACTTCGTAGTGGCCTTACTTTACTTAATAATGATCCTACTGTACTTCATAATGTACCTACTGTACTTCGTAGTAGCCTTACTGTACTTAATAATGTACCTACTGTACTTCATAGTAGCCTTACTGTACTTAATAATGTACCTACTGTACTTCATAATGTACCTACTGATCTTCGTAGTAGCCTTACTGTACTTAATAATGATCCTACTGTACTTCGTAGTAGCCTTAATGTACTAAATAATGTACCTACTGTACTTCATAATGTACCTACTGATCTTCGTAGTAGCCTTACTGTACTTAATAATGTACCTACTGTACTTCGTAGTAGCCTTACTGTACTTAATAATGTACCTACTGTACTTCATAATGTACCTACTGATCTTCGTAGTAGCCTTACTGTACTTAATAATGTACCTACTGTACTTCGTAATAGCCTTACTGTACTTAATAATGTACCTACTGTACTTCATAATGTACCTACTGATCTTCGTAGTAGCCTTACTGTACTTAATAATGTACCTACTGTACTTCGTAGTAGCCTTACTGTACTTAATAATGTACCTACTGTACTTCATAATGTACCTACTGATCTTCGTAGTAGCCTTACTGTACTTAATAATGTACCTACTGTACTTCGTAGTAGCTTTACTGTACTTAATAATGTACCTATTGTACTTCATAATGTACCTACTGATCTTCGTAGTAGCCTTACTGTACTTAATAATGATCCTAATGTACTTCGTAGTGGCCTTACTGTACTTAATAATGATCCTACTGTACTTCATAATGTACCTACTGTACTTCGTAGTAGCCTTACTGTACTTCATAATGTACCTACTGTACTTCGTAGTGGCCTTAATGTACTTAATAATGATCCTACTGTATTTCATAATGTACCTACTGATCTTCGTAGTAGCCTTACTGTACTTAATAATGTACCTACTGTACTTCGTAGTAGCCTTACTGTACTTAATAATGTACCTACTGTACTTCGTAGTAGCCTCACTGTACTTAATAATGTATCTAATGTACTTCGTAGTGGCCTTACTGTACTTAATAATGATCCTACTGTACTTCATAATGTACCTACTGTACTTCGTAGTGGCCTTACTGTACTTAATAATGATCCTACTGTATTTCATAATGTACCTACTGTACTTCGTAGTAGCCTTACTGTACTTAATAATGTACCTACTGTACTTCGTAGTAGCCTTACTGTACTTAATAATGTACCTACTGTACTTCGTAGTAGCCTTACTGTACTTAATAATGTACTTACTGTACTTCGTAGTGGCCTTACTGTACTTAATAATGATCCTACTGTACTTCATAATGTACCGACTGTACTTCGTAGTGGCCTTACTGTACTTAATAATGATCCTACTGTACTTCATAATGTACCTACTGTACTTCGTAGTGGCCTTACTGTACTTAATAATGATCATACTGTACTTCATAATGTACCGACTGTACTTCGTAGTGGCCTTACTGTACTTAATAATGATCCTACAGAACTTCATAATGTACCTACTGTACATCGTAGTGGCCTTACTGTACTTCATAATAATCCTACTGTACTTCATAGTGGCCCCCCCGTCCTTGATAATGGCTCTATTACACTTCATAGTAGCCTACTTCGTAGTGGCCTTACTGTACTTAATAATGATCCTACTGTACTTCATAATGGACCTAATGTACTTCGTAGTGGCCTTACTGTACTTAATAATGATCCTACTGTATATCATAATGGACCTACTGTACTTCATAGTGGCCCCACCGTCCTTGATAATGGCTCTATTACACTTCATAGTAGCCTTACTGTACTTAATAATGTACCTAATGTACTTCGTAGTGGCCTTACTGTACTTAATAATGATCATACTGTACTTCATAATGTACCTTCTTTACTTCATAGTGGCCTAACTGACCTCATAATAATCTTACTATACTTCAATATGGACCTACTGTACCTCATAATGGCCCTATTGTACTTCATATTGGACCTACCGTCCTTGATAATGGCCTTCGTAGTAGCCTTACTGTACTTAATAATGTACCTACTGTACTTCGTAGTAGCCTCACTGTACTTAATAATGTATCTAATGTACTTCGTAGTGGCCTTACTGTACTTAATAATGATCCTACTGTACTTCATAATGTACCTACTGTACTTCGTAGTGGCCTTACTGTACTTAATAATGATCCTACTGTATTTCATAATGTACCTACTGTACTTCGTAGTAGCCTTACTGTACTTAATAATGTACCTACTGTACTTCGTAGTAGCCTTACTGTACTTAATAATGTACCTACTGTACTTCGTAGTAGCCTTACTGTACTTAATAATGTACCTACTGTACTTCGTAGTAGCCTTACTGTACTTCATAATGTACCTACTGTACTTCGTAGTGGCCTTACTGTACTTAATAATGATCCTACTGTATTTCATAATGTACCTACTGTACATCGTAGTGGCCTTACTGTACTTAATAATGTACCTACTGTACTTCGTAGTAGCCTTACTGTACTTAATAGTGTACCTACTGTACTTCGTAGTAGCCTTACTGTACTTAATAATGTATCTAATGTACTTCGTAGTGGCCTTACTGTACTTAATAATGATCCTACTGTACTTCATAATGTACCTACTGTACTTCGTAGTGGCCTTACTGTACTTAATAATGATCCTACTGTATTTCATAATGTACTGTACTTAACCTACTGTACTTCGTAGTAGCCTAACTGTACTTAATAATGTACCTACTGTACTTCGTAGTAGCCTTACTGTACTTAATAATGTACCTACTGTACTTCGTAGTAGCCTTACTGTACTTAATAATGTACCTACTGTACTTCGTAGTAGCCTTACTGTACTTAATAATGTACCTACTGTACTTCGTAGTGGCCTTACTGTACTTAATAATGATCCTACTGTACTTCATAATGTACCGACTGTACTTCGTAGTGGCCTTACTGTACTTAATAATGATTCTACTGTACTTCATAATGTACCTACTGTACTTCGTAGTGGTCTTAATGTACTTAATAATGATCATACTGTACTTCATAATGTACCGACTGTACTTCGTAGTGGCCTTACTGTACTTAATAATGATCGTACAGAACTTCATAATGTACCTACTGTACATCGTAGTGGCCTTACTGTACTTCATAATAATCCTACTGTACTTCATAGTGGCCCCACCGTCCTTGATAATGGCTCTATTACACTTCATAGTAGCCTTACTGTACTTAATAATGTACCTAAT